>QLTV01000556.1:1090927-1101411 GCA_003457575.1 Thermophis baileyi
CAGCCCAGCTACAGTCGGTTCTGTTTGGCTTGGGCTGCTCCTGCGCCAGGGCCAGAGGAGGCTTGTGGGCTGGCCCCTGCCGGCCCGCCAGCTTTTCGCTCACTGGGGAGGAGAAAAAAAAGCCTCTCCAACTTCTAGGCTGGGCAAAACATCGTCCTCCGAGAATGCTGCTGCTTGGGGAGAAACCTCCCAGTTGGGGCAAGATGGATCAGGGCACCCTGAGATGTTTTCCCCACACCCGGGCATGGGAAGAGGCGAAGGGGCACCGGCAGACCAAGAAAGATGTCCCCGGCAATTGTAGGAAGGTTGGGGGGGATGTCTCTAGAGGAAGCCTGGAGTGCGCGCACCCCAAGAGCGGAGCTTCCTGCAATGCAGATTCAAGCCCCGCCGGAGCTCTGCTTGAACACAGCGCAAGACCGAGCTGTTAACGTGACCACCTCCTCCTGGCCTCGTTCCCTCTGCCAGTCAGGAAGCCGGGTTCAGTCCAAGCCGGTCACTGCCCAGCCTGATGCCAGCCCCCCTTGCCCGCCATTTAATCACCTGTTCCTGGGGTTGGGCAGCCCAGCTACGGTCAGCTCAGCTCTTGGTGGGTGAAGAATCTACGGGCGAAGCGAGCTCCTCCAGGGAGGGCAGTGGGGAGCAGCTGCCCGGGAGGACCTGGCCGCCCTCCCTCACTCTCCGGCCATCACATGGTTGGGCTGGCTGGAGGATTAGGCACCCTGAAATGCGCCTGTGTCGCCGGGTCGACCTCAGACCCCACAAGGCAGCGGAAGGTGGAATGCCGCCACAATCTGAGCTCCCTTTGGAGTGGGTTGCAAACAAGGTGCAAAGCGGCTCCCAAACAGAACGAAGCAGGCGTGGCACACCCAGAGCTGCCGCTTCTTTGCAACAGCCGAGAACGGAAGAGGTGCCTCTTCCTCGGCTGTTGGAATAAGCAGCGGCTTTGGCTGCCGCCGTGCCCGCTTCGTTCTCCGGTCCCTCTCCTTCCCTCGCTCGGCTGCTACTGCCAGGGTGCTGCCAGGGCAAGCGTGGTGTGTGTGTGTGTAGGGGGGGTATGGATCGTTCGGCGCTGAGGTAGAAGCAGTCACGGCGGCGGTGAAAGCGAGGCTTCTTTGCCAGCCTCCCAGCTGGCAAAACATAATTTTTCGCCGGTTCTGTGGGCGTGGCTAGGTGGGGGGCATGTGACTGAGGGTGTGGGCGTGCGTGATGTCAAGTTGGGCACGCCTACTCAGTCACATAACCATCAAACCACACCCACAAAATAAGCCACACCCACAGAACCGGTAGTAAAAAAAATTAGAACCCACCTCTGATGGTAGTGATGACATGGATAGAGAGGACCTGGGTGTCTTTGAGTCAGAATAGAATTTGATGTTTTTGTTTCCTTTGTAGAATGCTTTGAATGGAAAAGACATTGATAAATTAATGGTAAGTAGCTCTTTCTTCATCTTCTGCCTTTTGTTGAATGATTTTCTCCTCTGCATGCTTTGAAGCAGCCCTTTTGTGATTCTACCCCTCCTGGAAAGCATGAACAGAGCAGGCAGGGCCAAAACATTTCACCTGTTTACTTTTTGAAATAATTTATCCCTTAAAATTGGGTTAAAAGTGTTGACCTCACCCCATTCCTAAGAGTTCTGTAAGGGGCGTGCATAAGCGCACCAGCGTGCCTACCGTCCCTGTCCTACTGTCTCCATTTTTCGTACCCATTTACTATGCTCATATTTATGTTTATACTATACCTGTTATCTTGCACATGTTAGACAAACTAAATAAAAAAATAAAAATAAAAAAATAAAATAAAAAGGGATAAATTGGCCAAATCATAAAATTGGGGTGATATTTTCCTTGATAATGAGCTGCAAAGACAAAAACCCTCAGGCAAATAGGGGCAAGCCATGCCATGTGTTTGTTTGCGTCATCCCGCAGCAGTTGAGACACAAGTAGATAATTGCAGCTTTTTTTGTGATGATATCATGCCATGCATATATCATCACACCTGGGATGCTGTAAATGACTATGCATGTGAGCTGGTTCCTGATTTCCTGACATGCAAGCACGGGAACACAGGGGGATGGTGGCACTGGAACTTTTGAACTGAGTCATAAATACCTCCAGGGCACAGCCATAACTTCAAATGGGTGCTTGAAAAGTCATAAGTTGAGGACTAAAAATATGAAATGTAGAGATTTAATGTCAGGTTTCCAAACAGCTTGAATTCCAACTGCCCATTTTATTAACAGACCTCAGCAAATATCTTATCTTTTGAGACAGAAATTCAATACAATGTTATTCCACTGGATTCTCTGTGCAGATTTGGGTTGAGAGAAAGTGGAAGAATATTGAAAAGATCCTGAAACCAAGTATCGTGTGTGCCTTTTTGGCCCTATCAGAATCTGTTCTGATAAGAAAGGCATCAATCCCATCTGTCGAACGAAGCGATTCACATATATGACATCAAAGATTGTAGTGATGGCATAGTTGGAGAAATCATGTGTGATATCGTTCCAAAATAAAAGTAATACCTTTTGTTTCCTTTACAGAATATAGGTAAAGGTCAAGTTGAAAAATCTGAGATAATAGTAAGTAGATTTTTTTCATATGCCATGATTTTTTGAGTAGTATTCTTCTTGCATGCCATAAAATATGCCTTTTGTTATTCATACCTGCTAGAATGCCATCTTCTTTTACCATCTTCAGAGACTCTGGAGCAGAAACTGAGCAGGCACGGCCAAAATATTTCACCTGTTTCATGTGAAGCAGCTTAAAATACCTATTATACCCCCTAAAAAACACTGACTCCTAAACTGGAGTGATGGTTCCCCTGTGTTCTGAATAGCAAAGGGAGAAGCATATATTTTGGAATTGTCCCCAAGGGACACTTTGGGGATGGGGAGTGTTTCCCCAAAGTTTTTTTTTACCAACTTGTGGTTCTTCTCTCTGCAAAATGGTAAATTGTTGGCTCGAATAGTCTTTCTGTCAGACGCAATTTTGCTAGCGAGATGCCTTTCCTCATATTGCTTCCCAGGATTAATTTTATCAGAGTTTGCTTTGGAAACCAGCTTGACTTTGTTCTCCTTGAAAAAGTATAATGAAGTTTTGGATAGGCTTCTAAGATTTTGCTAATATATATTATAGTATTTTTCCTGCAATCCCAACCATTTCCTTGACTTAGCCTGCCTTGAAGGGGTGATGTGGCTTTACGTACCCCTCTCTGGTGTTGTGAGGCCATTCACATCAATATCCTCCGTGGCTCTCAAGGGCTCAGCAGTTTATTTTAGTGGGCTGTAGTGGCCCAGGCAAGGCCCCCACGTATCGTGCACTGGAACAACTTCTAAAGGAATCCATAATGGTTCTTCTTCTTCTTCTTCCTTACAGTCAATCGGAAAAAAGATAATACCTATTATCAAGAAAGCCAAGGGTAGCAAAGGAGTGTCTAAACTGATGGTAAGTTAACTTGTCTAATTTCTTCTATGTTTTCAATGTTATCCTTCTGAGATAGGTCCACAGTAGCCCTCTGGAGACTGCTTCCCTGCCCCCCCCCCAAGGATTTACAGACATTTCAGGAACAATTCCAGCAGGAAACTATAAACTCTTGGGTATATTTAAAGGAGGGTATTATTATCACTATTGTCAAGACTTGAGAGATTCTGGCTTCATAGGCCTTCCCTGTGGCTTAGAAGAAAAAGTCAAGAAACTCCATCAATATTTGTACTTTTTCTGAAGGTGTCTGTTTGGCCCTAATCACTCCATGTCAGGGATCAGCAACCTTAAACACTCAAAGAGCCATTTTGACCCATTTCCCACGGAAAAGAAAACACCGGGAGCCACAAAACCCTTCCCATGCCTATTTCCTGAGCGGCCACAGAACTACCATATGCAGTTGAATTAAATGTTCTGTTTTCTTCTGAAACTTTTCTTGGATTTATCCTACCGGGGCTCGAAAAGCTCAATAAATCGTGTACCGGTGGGTATCACACATTGGTGGTTGTGATGCATATTTTGAGCGACAGGGAGCCGCAGCAGAGGGATGAAAGAGCCACATGCGGCTCCAGAGCCGCGGGTTGCTGACCCCTGCTCTATGTTATGATAAGAAATGCATGTTTCCTATCTGAGTAAATGAAATTATAATTATAAAAATATGATATGTATATCTAATATTGAAATTGGCAATGACAGCATGGAGAGAGAAGTCGTGTGTTTTTAGATTATTGGATTATTGGAAAGTAGCCATTTCCTTGGATCACAGCAGATGTTAAGTGCTGTATCTGTTTGTTGATGTTGCCTATTCCTTTTGGTTGGGATGGCTTGATCTACTCTGCTCAAACCAAGCCATTGCCATTAATACCCTCTGTGGTCCTCACCGACCCTTTCTTGATTTGAACAAAGAGCAGTGGCCCAGGCCTGATGCACAGAAATCCTCATGGGATTCACAGCCACATCATAAAGATAAAGGTATCCTTTTGTTCCATTTTAGAGTATATTCACTGATGATGGAGATGGAAAAACTGTAAGTAGCTTCTGTTTATTTTCTGTCCTTGCTTTCTTTCATATTCTTCTTTAACCTGAAGAAGCACCCCTCTTATCTTTATTCTACCTAAAGCAAAAGCATCTCCAGAATCCCCAGAGCAACATCACAACAGGAAGAGCCAAAATATTTGTCCAAAGGCATCTATAACACAGGGTGACTGTTTTTTCTCCTTCTTGCAAAAGCAGAACCGGTCCATGGCTGCAATTCTGGTGCTTCCTCCACACCTTCCTTCCCCTGCCATGTTGGCGGGATTATCCTTAGCAGAGGCCCTCCCAGGAGGTCTTTGTTTGACTCGGAAGCCATATAGAAAGGCTTCTACAAGGCACGGGTTGCGGTTGGCTGGTTCGAAAGTCAATTGTGTTTTGCAGTAAAGTCATTGGCTTTGTCCATCATTTTCTGTCTTCCAGGATCTCCCTTATTATCAACCTGTCCGTGGCGGACTCCATCCTGGGATGTCTGTATATATGCAAGGCACAGTGCCTGAACACAGCAACAGGTAAGGTTTCTTTGGGGGCTCACAGAAGTGCAAGAGCTACCTGACTGAAAATAATAGTGATAAGTTTATTATGTTGAGACTAGATTATATTATCCAACTGCATGCCAAGATTAAACCCTTTCCTAATTCTTTGGATAGTTCCACTTCCTGCTTTTTCCAACTCCAAGTAAGCCACAAGAGCTAGGAACTTGATTCTTCTCTTAAACCAACAAACTAGCATCCTACAGATTCTAGCTTCAAGGCAAAGGAGTAGGAGGGGGCAGAACTCGACTCTGAGATTCCTGCACCTCCCATTTAATTTTCCGCTTGTCTTTTCCTCTCTCTCTCTCTCTCTTCCAGAACCTGGGTGAACTTCCAGGTGGACTTTGCCTGTGGCCAGCATAAGGGGGCTGATGTTCCCCTCCACTTCAGGCCTCACATCAATGCAGAGACAGTTGGGCTCAGCACACTCCAGGCTGGCAGGTGGGGAAAGGAAGAGAAACACATGAATCCCTTCCGAAAAGGAGAGCATTTCGAGGTCATCTTGATTGTCCATGATTTCGGATACCAGGTTGGTACACGTGACAGAGGCTCCTTTGGGGCTGCAGGGGCCTCTTTGTTTCCCCCTCAGAATTCACCCTTTGCCTAGAATGAGCAACAAATGAATTTAATACCGACTTTCCCAACTTCAGATCTTCCATGTAGGGTTTAAGTGATGTACAAATAGTCTTCGTTTAGTAACAACTGAGTAATTGATGCGGTTGCTAAGTGAAACCATGACTGTGTTTCTGATCAAACTTTAGCTTTTCTTTGCAGTCCTGTGAAGGATGTAAATGCAAGCATTGGTTGCAAAGTTACTATTTCATCAGTGTCCTAACTGCAAACAGTCACTAAATGAGGACGACCTGTAACTGAAGGGAAAACCTTTTGCTCTGGAGGGAAAAATGGGTATTCAAGAGCCTAAGTGGTTGGAGTGCAGCACTGCAGGCTACTTCTGCTGACTGCCGGCTGCCTGCAATTTGGCAGTTCGAATCTCACCAGGCTCAAGGTTGACTCAGACTTCCATCCTTCCGAGGTGGGTAAAATGAGGACCCAGATTGTTGGGGGCAAGAGGCTGACTCTGTGAACCGCTTAGAGAGGGCTGGGAAGCACTGTGAAGCGGTATATAAGTCTAAGGGCTATTGGGAGGGAGGGAAGGAAGGAAGGAAGGAAGGAAGGAAGGAAGGAAGGAAGGAAGGAAGGAAGGAAGGAAGGAAGGAAGGAAGGAAGGAAGGAAGGAAGGAAGGAAGGAAGGACCATGGTGTCACAGTGGTTGGAATGCAAGATTGCAGCCTTATTCTGCTCACTGCCGGGAGTTCGATCCTGACTGGCTCAAGGCTGACTCATCCTTCCGAGGTGGGTCAAATGAGGACCCGGATTGTTGGGGGCAAGAGGCTGACTCTGTGAACCGCTTAGAGAGGGCTGTGAAAGCACTGTGAAAGCGGCATATAAGTCTAAGGGCTATTGCTATCATTGAAATAAAGGCCTCTCCCTTTTTACATGTGCACCTTTTGACCTTTTTGACCCCCCCTCTAGGGCCTCCCTTGCTCAGCTTTGGGGTGGGATGTGTTTCTGGGCAGAATAAACAGGGTTGTTTGCAAAGGAAATGGATGATCCCAACTGAGACTTGATCCCTTTGGCTTTGCCCTCTGACAGGTCCTGGTGAACAGGAAGGCCTTATGCAACTATCAGCACAGAATCCCCCCACAAAACGTGCAGGTCATTAGGATTGATGGAGACCTGGAACTGCAATCTCTGTCCGTGATGGGAGGACCAGTGATGGTAAGTATTTGCTATTGACAAGTCGGCACTTCCTGATCCTTGATCTCTCTCTGGAGATTGATTCTGAGTTAGTTCAATCCCCAAGCTATTGCTTTCTCTTTCTGCTCTCCCGTCATTCCTCTCATACACCTTTCTTCATCCCTACGAATCGTGGCTCTTTGGGGTCCTCAGTTGTCTTGGCGTACAACTGCATGCTAGCAAAAATATGCATCCTAAGGGTGATGCTAAAACCAGCAACTGATCAGGGAACACATTTACCCAAGGCCAAGATCCTGTTTTACCCCTTGCAGATGAAGATAAAGAAGTGTTTCTCAACTTGACAATACTAAGATGTGTGGCCTCAACTTCTAGAATGGCGTAGCAGATGCACACACATTCTTATTAACAAATACAAGCACCAAGAATTATGTGATGGCTGAACATGGCAGCCTGTGTCTTCAGTCACAAGAGGAGCTGTGGTGTGGCACAGTGGTTAGAATGCAATATTGCAAGCTGACTCTGCCCACTGCCAGGAGTTCGATCCTGAGTGGCTCAAGGTTGACTCAGCTTTCCGTCCTTCCGAGGTCGGTCAAATGAGGACCCAGCTTGTTGGGGGCAATAGGCTGACTCTGCAAACCGCTTAGAGAGGGCTGTGAAGCCCACATTGCTTGCTCCCCTCAAGTGCCACTTCCTGCCTCAGCCTTTGTAGGCAGCACAGCCACCTCTTACCCTAAACAATGCCCCAGTTAGGATTTTTATGGTGTTCATTTCCTGCTGCTGATTGAACCAACAGGCAGGATTCAGATGTTTGCTAGGCAGTTCTCCATTGCCTGGTTGTTCCTTGGGAAAGTTCAGGGGGAAATGCGAGGAGTGAGAACATTGTCTGATCTATTTTATTAGAACTCCCATCCTCCTGTATGTGATCTGGGCTGGTAAAAATTCTGGAACCTGAGGGCCAACATGTTGGAAGCATGAGATCAGCCTGGGTGGGGAGCATGGGACTTCCCTACCTTGTCCAGGAGATGCTGAGGTCTCAATGCAGTTGGTGAATGGTGTGGCCTCTACCTGTCCCCCATAGAGCTAAAGCAGATCCGGTCCATGGCTGCAGTTCTAGTGCTTCCTCCAGCCTTCCTTCCCTGCCACATTGGGGGAATTAATCCATACAGAGGCTCTCCCAGGAGGTCTTTGGTTGACTCAGAAAACTCATGGAAAGGCTGATACAAGGCACAGGTTGCAGTTGGCCGATTTGAAAGTCAACGTTGTGTTTTGCAATAAAGTCATTGGTTTGGTTCATCATTTTCTGTCTTCCAGACTCTCCCTTACAATCAACCAGTCTCTGGTGGACTTGATCCTGGGATGGCTGTATATGTTGAAGGCACAGTGCCCCAAAACGCCTACAGGTAACATTTCTTTGGGGGCTCCCAGGAAGGGCAAGAGGCTACCTTGCTAATAAGATTATCATGTTGTTAAGGGAAGGTTAAATAATTCTATGCCAAGATTAAAGCCTTCCTTAATTCTTTGGATAGTTCTACTTCCTGCTTCTTCCAACTCCAACTAAGCCATGATGGCTAGGAACTTGATTCTTCTCTTCAAGCAAAAAACCAGCCTCCTGTAGATTCTAGCCTCAGGGCAAAGGAGAAGGGGGAGTGAGAACTCGACTCTGAGATTCCTGCACCTCCCTTTTAATATTCCTCTTCTCTTTTCCTCTCTTCCTTCCAGGTTCAGGGTGGACTTTGCCTGTGGCAAATTTGAGGAGGCCGACATTCTCTTACACTTCAACCCTCGCTTTGGTCAGGGGAGTGTTGTGCTCAACACATATCAGTCTCACCGGTGGGGAAAAGAAGAGAAACACCAGAATCCCTTCCGGAAGGGCCAGCATTTCGAGGCCATCTTCATTGTCAATGAAGCCGAATACCAGGTTGGTACACGCGACAGAGGCCCCTTTATTCCCCCCACCCCCCAAAATTCACCATTTGTCTGGAATGAACCATGAATGTGTTTAATACTGACTTTCTCAATGTTATATTTCCAGATAGGGTTTAAGTGATGTGCAAGCAGTCCTTGTTTAGCGATAGCAACTTAGTGATTAATGGGGTCAAAAACATGACTGTTTTTTTATTAGATATCAGCTTTTCTTTGCAGTCCTGTGAAGGTTGTAAATGCCAGGACTAGTTGCAAAGTTACTATTTCATCAGCATCCTAACTGCTAACAGTCACTAAATGAGGACGACCTGCTGCAGAATGGGAAGCCTTTTGGTCCAGAGGGGGAAATAGATATCAGTGGAATGAAGGACTCTCCCTTTTTACATGTACTCATTTTAACCCTTTTGATCCCCTCAATGACTCTGCTTACTCTGCTCAGCTTTGGGGTGGGATGTGTTCCTGGCAAGAATAAACAGGTTTTTCATGCAAAGAAAATGGAAGATCCCAACTGAGACTTGATTGCTTCTGTTTTGCCCTCTGACAGGTCCTGGTGAACGGAAACCCACTCTGCAACTACAAGCATAGAATCCCCCCCCAATTTCTAAAGTTCATTAACTTTCATGGAGACCTGGAGTTGCAATCTCTGACCTTGATGGGAAGACAAATAGTGGGGAACATGGTAAGTGTTTGCTATCAACAAGTCGGCCCTTCCCGACCCTTGATCTCTTTTTATGAATAAATTCTGGGTTGGTTCAATCCCCAAACTGTCACTTTCTCTTTCTCCCCTCCAGTTATTCTTCTCGTACATTTTTCTTAACCCTTAAGAATTGCAGCCCCTCTTGGTCCTCAGTCCTCTTGGCTTACAACTCTGCATGCAAGCAATAAATAAATAAATAAAAATAAAAATCCTACGGCAAGACTAGGACCAGCAACTGCACAGGGAGCCAATTTACTTACCCCAGGCCATGGTCCTGCGCTTCCCCTTGCAAATGTCCATAAAGCAGAGTTTCGCCACATGGCAACTTTAAGATGTGAGGGCTCAACTCCCTGAATGGCTTAGCAGACACTTGCACATCTTTATTAACAAACACGAACAGCCAGGAAGTGTGCAATGGCTGAACGCGGCAGCCTGCCTCTTCAGTCAGAATATTAGAAGTCTGTCTTACGCGCTTTCTCCACTGAAGAGCCAGACTTTGCAATACATCCAATACAAACAATATATCCTTACTCATCAAAGACACCCTTGAGCGTGAACAAAAACGTAATAACGCTATTTTATTTGGGCTAGATGTCACCAATGAACCTGATATCACAAAGGTTCGCAAAATTATTGCACCAACCATCTCCCCCAAGGAAATCATCGAAGTTTCCAGAGATGGCCCCGAGTTTAAGTACAGAGATGGTTCGGTGGCCCCACGATTCTGCAGAGTCATTTGCAAGGACGAATTCAGCAAACGAAAATTCATTTACACTATAAACTCTATTAGAACAAAAACGTAATAACGCTATTTTATTTGGGCTAGATGTCACCAATGAACCTGATATCACAAAGGTTCGCAAAATTATTGCACCAACCATCTCCCCCAAGGAAATCATCGAAGTTTCCAGAGATGGCCCCGAGTTTAAGTACAGAGATGGTTCGGTGGCCCCACGATTCTGCAGAGTCATTTGCAAGGACGAATTCAGCAAACGAAAATTCATTAACACTATAAACTCTATTAACAGAAATGACTCAAACACCAAAAAAATTCACTCACG
>QLTV01000556.1:1105012-1127512 GCA_003457575.1 Thermophis baileyi
AACCTTGACTTTGTATCGATTGTTTGCCCATGTATTATTGAGGTTGAAGCTGAAGAAGTTGTTGACAGGTAAGACGTTGTAGCAGACAATTTTGTGTACTATGCTTAGATCAGACCGCAGGCGGCGCAGTTCCAGATTGTCCAAGCCCAAAATTTCAAGCCTGGTGGCATAAGGGATTCTATTGTGAGTAGAGGAGTGGAGTACTCTTCTCGTGAAATACCTCTGGACCCGCTCAATCGTATTAATGTCCGATATACAGTGTGGATTCCAGGCAGACGAGCTGTATTCGAGAATTGGGCAACTGTGTTGAGCAACTGCTACAAAGGCAACCAGAAAGGCTTCAAGTGACCTGGGTGATTGTGCCTGTGACAACAGCGGCTGTTGTCTTCCTGCCCTTTAGGGCATGTTGTTGAACTGCAGCGGGGAGTGGGCAAGGACATCCAGGGCTAGGGAGAAAAACATGGAGTTTTTAACACCATCTTTGGATTTCTCTCCCACCAGGTGTTAACAGGCTCTGCATTCTACTATCCAGTAAGTATCAAAAGACTTGCTAACTCAGCCTGTCTGACCTGCTTAATGTTTGGTTTGGTTCACCAAGCCTATAAAATCACACAGAAGGGAGGGGGAAGCAACAGTGACTGGAATATTTAAGGAAAAATTAGCTTCTTTATGGTTGAGAAGGGGGTTAATATTAGTCCATTTCCCCCATGTTAAAATCTGCACAAGGAAGCCAGCTCTTAGAATCGAGGTTTATGATTTGATCTATAAACTCAGTCTGTTGTGATGCCATAAACCAGGGGCTTTCACGGAATTTGATAAATAAAACTGAGGAGTCATGCCAACACCATGCCAACCGTATCTATTTTTTGTGTTCATTGCACATTGCTTTGGTGGTTCTGTTCAAGCTGACTATTTTGACCACAGCCTACTTAGCAAATGAACGCTTGAACCCAGATGTTGTCTTACTTTTGAGGCCAAAAATTACTTGCCTGGTTAAAAGCAGAGATGCTTGTAACCGCAAGGAATGCAGAAAAGATAAGATCCAAGATAAGATCTCACAAGCTGCCTTCTGCCATGTTGTGGGTCTCCCGCTTGGCAGCTCAAGACCTACTGGACTGCAACTACCTTGACCCCCAGGTAGCGGGGACAACAGCTGCACGGTTGGACAGGGGGCGCTAAGTGTAACCTGGATTCTTGTCTATTTCAGCCGGTGCCCTACAGGGGCAGCATTCCTGGAGGTCTGGGAACCAACAGGACCATCACAGTGCGAGGCTTTATTCTGAAGAATGCTACCAGGTTTCGGGTCTCTGTTTTTTTCAGGGCTGGTTTGGATTTGGCACAGCAAAATATCAGTGTTAGGGCCTGTCACAGACCTTTCTCAGTTGATTTCCTTTCTCTGACTCTCCCATCTCCTCTGTACATCCACAGGGTCAGCCCAGAGGACAAGGAGGTGAAGGGGAGTGGAAGCAAAATTCCACATGTAGTCTTTGGAACTCATTGCCACAAGAAGAAACAAGGGTGGTTAGCTAAGTGCAGAATTCTCAAAAAGTGGACATCTGAAATGTCATGAAAGGATTGACGATTTGTTTAGGGAACTCTAGCTAAGGAGGTGGCTGTAAAGAATGATTAGGACCAGCATAGTCCATTTGTCAACTCACAAAGCATCCCTGGCCTACTTTCGAGTTGCCATAGGCCAGGGGGGATGGGAAACCGGTGAAACGCACGGCAGCCAAAGACAGATGCACATTCCATGCTTATCTGCTTATCATGCTGTATCCCACCGTTACCTACAGCAGCCGGAGGGCCCACAAAATTGCTCCATTGGCAAATGTGATTGATGACACACCCTGGGGGGAGGGGGGAAACAGGGTCATAATTGGGGGGTAAATTACCTAGGGTCAGAGCTGGCTTCACATGGGAACCTCCTAATAAACAACTGGATTTCTTTTGAAGCTTGGCTCTAGGCTCATGATTTAATTAGGCCTGACACCATTAAGCAAGATCAGCTGTTCTTCATTAGAAGAATGCTACTCACTACTAGACTGCTGCGGAATATGCATTTTTTTTCATAGGTGTCTGTCTCATTTATTGCTCACAAAAAGTTGGTTTGATTGTGGCAGAACGTAAATGCAATGAATAAATACCTAAAATGATAAATAGAACTTAAACATTCAGCAACAGTCTACCAATAAATAATATTTACTGTAAAAGAGGAAGAAGAGCTGTTTTTTTTTTCCTTTTAGCCTTCCCCCATGGAGGGATCTGTCAGGCTGCTATTGGATTAAGGGGCCGGGGGGGGGGGAAATCAGATTTCCTTTTATTTATTCCAAGGTCTAGTCTTCAACGCCTGCTTTTTTCCCCTCTCTTTCCAAGGTTTGAAATCAATTTAATGGCTGGCCAGAATATTGCTCTGCACCTTAATCCACACATGAAACCATGGAGATATGTGGTGCGCAACACTTGTCTGAATGGCAGGTGGGGCGCTGAGGAAAATGATCTGCCCTTTAACCCTTTCCAATTCGGGCAATACTTTGAGGTGAGTTGGGCGATTCCAGCAGGAAGGGGTATCAAACGGGAGGGAGGTCACAAAACTCAAGATGGCGGCCACAGCTGTTCAACTGATGCTATCACCCCGATTTTACCTGACTTGGGTGGACAGCCCTGGATCCCATCAAAGAGCTTGTTTTGATTGGCCGACAAGCAGGCAGGCAGTGGGGAGGGGAGGGGAGGGGAGAGAAGACCCGGCAGGTGCTTTCCAGAAGTGTAAGACTCCATCAGAATTGGGTTCCTGCCGGTTCGAACCAGTTCTAGAGAACCGGGAATGGGAATTTCCCCCCCGCTCGCCGAACCGGCAGCGATGGCTGGCTGGACACGCCCCCGAACCGGCTCTCTCAGCAGTGCCATTGGTGCCACCATCTTGGTTTTTGCTTCTGTGCACACGCAGAAGCTGGGTTTTTAGCACTGTGCATGTGCGTGCGCGCACAAAGCGCCCACGCGCCCGCATGGCACGCAAGGCGCCCACCCCCACACGGTGCGTGAGGAAGCGAACCAGCAACGAGGTAAGCCAGAACCCACCCCTGGACTCCATCCCCCCTAATTCCCAGCTAGTACAGGTTTCAGGAGTTGAAATCTGAACCTCTAATGGAGAAGAGCAGAATTGCCTGTCAGAAGGGCATTCAGAACCATGTGTCAACGTTCCGACTGACGAACCCAACCAAAGCGAGCACGGCCGAGATCATCCCATCTCTTAATGCAAAACTTTATTGAGTACATCATTTCAGCAAAGATGAGGGCAAAACCAGATCTAACTATTTCCCGCGCAAACCTACATAGTTAAAGTTTAGATTCTCCTCCCCCCTGTTAGATCAGGTCACATTGTCCAATGGAGTCTCCTGGTATTGTTGTGAGAAAGTCTTTTGGCTCTGATAAAACACCTGCTGAAGTGTCCTTGGTTCTCACGGCTGGTTCTTGATGTTTGGAGCCTACATTCCATCTCCCCCTTCCCTCCCCACTGGTTCGTGGGCAAGCTGAGAAGCGATAATAATTGTAATAGCGAAAGCTCAATTTCAAAGCTTGACACCATGATTTTAGCTCTCTCCTGGAAAATTGTCCTTGCATAGCCTTTGGGGTTTTTCGGGACGGGGAGAAAACAGTGTGGCAGTTGCAATCCCTCTCAATGAATCCACTCTTTATGAATTGGGCATGCGTTTTGATTTTGATGCAAGCTGTGGATGGCGTGGGCGGCAGACCCTCCTGCCTGGAGGATTGAAAGTGGTCCAGATGTGCTGATTTGCCAGACTAATATCCTTCCTCTTTTCCCAGGTCTCGATCTGCTGTGACAAACACAAGTTCAAGGTTTATACCAGCGGCCGTCACCTGTTCAACTTCGCCCATCGTTATGCCACTATTGGACACATCCGCACTCTCGAGATCACAGGAGACGTGACCCTTTCCTATATCAAGTATTAAGGGTGGGGAGACATCAGTAGCAGCACAGACCCCCCCCCTCTTTTCTCTCTCTCCGTCTGCCAGTACACTTCGAATCATGCTGAATTTGAGTAGTCTACAAGCTTCAGTAAATAAATCAGTCAATTCATCAATCAATCAATCAGAGACTCGAGAACAATATTAAACAGCATTTTCAATAAAGCAGCTTGATCAAGGAATGCAGCAGGCTTAGTTTTCCGCCTTCTGAATTTGATCTGTAGAAGATACAAAACATTTTTTTTAAAGTTGGTACCTTCCAGTTGTGTGGGAACAACATTTCTCAAACATGGCGAATTTAAGATGTGTGGATTTCAACCCCCAGAAATCCCAACCTCTATTGGGTCCTGATCAGTAGTGGGCTCTAAAACCAGTTGCTACTGGTTCGCGCACGCGCGCCACTTCTGCGCATGTGCAGAAGCTTCTGCGTATGCGCAATAGCAATAGCAGTTAGACTTAGATTTAGCAGTTAGACTTACAGTATATACCGCTTCATAGTGCTTTTACAGCCCTCTCTAAGCGGTTTACAGAGTTAGCATATTGCCCCCAACAATCTGGGTCCTCCTTTTACCCACCTCGGAAGGATGGAAGGCTGAGTCAACCTTGAGCCGGTGAGATTTGAACCGCTGAACTGCAGCTAGCAGTCAGCTGAAGTAGCCTGCAGTGCTGCACTCTAACCACTGCGCCATCTCGGCTCTTTAGAAGCGTCCTGGGTGGGTGGGCGGAGCCTCCTGCCACTGCCGCTACCGGTTCACAGAACCGGGCCAAACTGGGAGCAACCCACCGCTGGTCCTGATCCATTTTATGGCTTTGTATAATTTACAGATTGGAGAGTGCATGGATTGAGAATGGAACTTTTTCAAAGGGACAAACAAATTTCCAACTTCCCTAAAGCCTAGGATGCCCATAAGTGGATCAGTTAAAGACCAAGTTTCTCCATTCACACAGTTTGTTTTAACCCTGGTTAGCTTGGGGGGAGCTTAGTGTGAACTCAACCCATGTGGTAAATTTACCATTCCTTCTCCAAAATGTGGGAATTCAGTAGCCTATTAAATGTGTTGTGTGAAACCAACCCAAGTAGTTGATCCAATCAAAGGGACTACTGCTGAGTTACCCTTTGCTTTGCTTCAGAATGAGGCCTTCCAAAATCCCCTGGCCCAATTGTACAGCATGTGCTGTAGGAATGAAAAATTGAGATGGCCAGTGGTGCACAATGTTTCTAGTCCTCTTGAGGACAAAACAGTGTCTTTATTCTTAGAAAGGCCCAGCAATTCAAACACCTCTGTAGGCCAGAATTATTGGTCTGGAGCTTAAAATATGGCTTCAAATTCAAAGTTGGATGACTATCTATAAGCTACTTAAGTACCAGTTGTGAGGGAATGCAATGCTTGCTTGCTTTGAGACACTTAGAACATAGAATAATAGGGTTGGAAGGGACCTTGGAGGTCTTCTAGTCCAACCACGTGCCCATGGTAGGAGATCCTATACCATTCCGGACAAATGGCTGTCTAGTCTCTTCTTCTGAATTACATGGCGGTATGGAATATGGGGTTGAAAGGGGGTTGGTGTTCCTGATAACAATTATGTGGGTGCTTTGGGCATTGATGGGTTTGGATTTTCTGGAAAGAGATGACACAGGGGAAAGCAGGTTAAGTACCATGACTAAACTTGTCACCTCCAAAGTACAGGTAATCTCGACTTACGACCACAATTGAGCCCAAAATTTATGTTGTTAAGTGAGACATTTGTTAAGTGAGTTTTGCCCCATTTTACAATCTTTCTTGCCTCAGTTGTTAAGCGAATCACTGCAGTTGATAAGTTAGTAACCCGTTCGTTAAGTGAATTTGGCTTCCCCATTGTTTTTGCTTGTCAGAAGGGCAGAAAAGGGGATCACATAACCCCGGGACACTGCAACGGTCATAAATATGAACCAGTTGCCAAGCATCTGAATTTTGATCACATGAACATGGGGATGCTGCAAAGGTCATAACTGCAAAAAACGGCCGTAAGTCACTTTTTTCAGTGCCGTTGTAACTTTGAACTGTCATTAAATGAACTGTTGTAGGTTGAGGACTACCTGTAATACATTTTAAAGAAATGCAAGAAGACCTGAAATCTGCTCTTTTCCTTCTGTTTTCCAGAGTTATTTGTTTTTGCCACATCTCTGTGCAATTTTTGTTATTTTCTCCTATTCTGGTTTAGTGCCATTTTGGAACTGTTTGTGCTCTGTTGTCTGATTACAGCAGATACAATCACATAATGGGACTTGTTGGGCCACTCATTCTTATCTGTGTGGTGTTGTCAGTATTGGATACTTTTTTGTGTTGCTTCCTTGTATTTCATAAAGCCAATCAATTAAGCCAACACACTGTTTTCCATCAAAGGGACTTTTGCTGCTTTTGGAAGTCTTTCAGAAGGGATTAACTTCTTGTTTGGAAAAAGTGAGTTAACCCCTGATAAAGGATTATAAAAAGACATCTGATGGAAAGAGCATCGTGATTACATAAAGCCATTTGGAGAAGGTTGATGAATCAAAATATCAGGGTTTTGGCACAAGAAACAAAGCACAAATAGGGAGCTATGAAATGCCTCTCCTTTTAGAAGAAATATTCCTCAAGAGGAGCCTAGATTAGACCTGGTCTCCATAGGGAACAGAATGAGGTGGAATGGAAGAAAAATACATTACCTGTATGAAGTTATAACTTCACAGAGAGCAGAGATACTGCTCTGCTTTTTAGTTTCAATTTGAGCATGGAGGATGGAATTGTGCATGATGCAATGGAAGCTTATCATTTCCTTGTAAATCAAATAACAATAGAGTCATTGGGTTTGGGCAATGAGGCCTAAGGATTAAGATATTAAAATGTGGCAGTGGAGCTGGATAAAGTCACTTAGAAGAACAGCAAGGACCAGAAGAGCTGAAGAGCAACCAAGGAGATGCGTCCCTTTTTTATATTTACTTTGATTTTTACGCTTTCTGCACAGCGGGTAAGGCTAAATTTTGTGGGTTGCAATAACTTTTCAGCTGGGTTGCCTGCAGATGAAATGAGAATGCATCTGTTTGAGCTTGTTGTCCCCACTCTTTAATTTACACATTTCTTCATGAAGGGATTGAAAAATCAGGCAGAGGGCTTTGAGTACTCGGTCTTTTAATGATCAGGAATTCAACTCCATCAGTGGTTCTGGATTTGGGTTGGCATCCTATTCTCTGCATTAGCTTTCTCGGTGTTCACATTATCATGAGAGTCAGAGATAACCTTTTGTTGGACCTACTGAGTTGGACCAATATAAAACGCTGAAAATTTCTTTGGTTGGAAAGATATAAGTTAACTGTGCAAGGTATAAGAAGAGTTTAAGATGAATAAAAATAAGGGACAGAGCAAAATTCACAGGTTCATTGGCACCTAAGCTGCATATTGTGTGTGGTTATATTACCTGAAAACATCTAAGGAAACTTAATGTTTGACCTTTAATTGACATATGGTGTCAAGGCTTATTTGTGTTTGGGTGAATGTGGAAGAATATTGAAAAGAGAAAGGAAAGATAAAAAGGTCTCAGAACTTTATTAATTCAAGTTTGGGGGTTTGGCCCACTTTTAGTAAAAAAAAAAGTGTTTTCTATGTGGAGAAATGCAGTCATTCATATGTGTTGTATTTAGTGATGGAAAAGTTGGAGAAGTCATATATGTTATCATGTAAGGATCAGACTGATACCCTTCATTTCCCTTGTAGGAAAGCGGCAGTGAAATGATGAAAAAAGTTATGGTAAGTAGTTCTTCATTCATCTTGTGCTCGTTCCTTGGGTAATATCAGTCCACTCTCTGGGCAGTTTACAATGTCAGCATATTGTCATGTCAACCCTCAACAATCTGGGTCCTCATTATACCGACCTTGGAAGGATGGAAGGCTGAATCAATCTCGAGCCCCATCTGCATCGAACTCCAGGCTGTGGGCAGAGTTTGCCTGCAATCCTGCATTCTAATCACTGAGCCACCAGGGCTCTATCATTAAACTATGGATTCTTAATTCCACCTACCCTCATAAAACATCAATTCATATATGCTGCCAGCTCTTTCACTTTTAAATTAAGCTTACCCTTCACTTCCCTGCTTCATTGATCAATTCCACTCCAGAAAAGTACCATAAAGGGAGTCACAAACTACAAGGAAAACTGCACCCCTCTCCCCATTCCGGCATGTCCCCAAATGCCCCCTTCCTTACAGGTAGGCAGACGGCTCCCCCATGGACTCTTGGTGAATGTGAATGAATCTGAAGAAGGAAGGAATTCATTGTTGTCATGTATGATATGGCACAGATGGCATGGTTGGAGAGTCATATATGTTTTCATGCGATAAAACCTTTGTTTCTATTGCAGAATTCAATTGATGAGGAGGGTCGAGAACAAGTAATCGTAAGTAGTTCTTTGACCATCTTTTCCTCTTTCCTTGTGAAATATCTTACTTGCATGCGATCAAGCAGCCCTTTGGGGATTACACACACACACACACACACAGACACACACACACACACACACAGAGAGAGAGAGAGAGAGAGAGAGAGAGAGAGAGAGAGAGAGAGAGAGAGAGAGAGAGAGAGAGAGAGAGAGAGAGAGAGAGAANAGAGAAGGAGAGAGAGAGGGAAAGAGAGAGAGAGAGAGAGAGAGACAGAGAGAGAGAGAGAGAGAGACAGAGAGAGAGTCTCAAAATGTAGCAGTTTATATTCCCAGGTTATAAATTTATGAGGATGGTTGTCTTTTTTATGATTAAATATTTGATACTCATTCTTAAAAAAATATTGCATATGTCCATCTACCTCCAAAGTTTGGGGAGTAGGTAGAGGTCTTTTGAGTTCTTAAATATAAGGGTTTTAACACTCAGGATGGCTTAAATCTTTTTCAGAACTTTTTCTGACCAGAAAGTGCTCTGTATCTGAACTGACATTCTTGTAGCATTTGGAAGAGGAAATGAGATGCTATTATGGTATTTCAATAGCCCCTTTTCCTCACAGGACTACCCTGAAAAAAGAGCATAAATAGATGGACACACAAAACTGCATATTTAATATATATATTTCATCTCTGAATTTACTTGGAGGAGGAAGAGGCAAAGAGGTAGGGAGAGTGGGGGAGCTACGTGAAGCGGAATAAAGAAACAGCATTCTATCATAAGGATGTCTTATCTGTATAGGTGTACAGTATAACTAATGTGAATCTAGATTCGAGTACAAAATATGGACATGTAGAGACATATTCTTGAAAGACTGTTGTCCCCAACTGCCATGTCTGTTAAAGCTCCTCTTTTCTAAGCAATCATCTTATAGGCTGATGAATAAGGCACAAACATTACTCCTCAGGTTTCTCAATCCATAATATACTTCCATGAATGTGAAAGAACATTGACAAGAGAAAGAAAAGGGGAAAAGAAGTCTTCAAACACTGTTAATTTGTTCTTTAGTCTTACCACTCCCTGTTTTTATAAGAAATGTCAATTTCTTAATTGGAGGTGATGGCCAAATCCAGATTGTCCCTCGGCACGCTGTCTTCGATAAGCAACTAAGTCAGAAGATTGTTTAAAGGCAATTTATTAGATTACTATGATAAAGAGGGGTCTCTCTATGAAAGTGGAGAGAGACCCTGGAAAAATGGCTTACATTTACTTTTATAGTTAGCACAATAAGAAATTTCAAAGTAAAAGTTGATTGGGTTAGAAACAATAATCTGTTCAGTTACATTATTAGAATTAAAACATCCAATAATATGTGAATACAGCCCAGGGGTGGGTTCCAACTTACCTCACTGCTGGTTCGCTCCCTCCTGCGCCGTGTGGGTGCGCCTCGTGGGCATGCGCGCGCTTCATGCGCGCGCGCATGCTCAGTAATGAAAAAGGAAGCTGAAAACAAGATGGCGACCACATGCACAGTGCCGGAACTTGGCTTCTGCGCATGCTCAGAAGGAAATAAAAATTCAAAAAAATTCAAAAAAAAAATAATAATAAAAAATTCAAAAAAAAATATATGGCGGCGCCCACGGACTGGCACCGACTGAACCGAATTGGTGATGTCATCGTGATGTCACCAGCTTGTCACTACCGGTCGGGAGAACCGGTCCGAACCGGGAGGAACCCACCCCTGATACAGCCATAGAAAATAGCATTGTACTCTGAATAAAAGTGAAAGAGACATTTGCAAGGGAAAAACCTCAAATAGGTATGGATAAGATACATTTGCAATGCTTCCCCACCCTGGGCTTGAATACTTGTTTTGTTCATGGAGGCTTGGGAACATTTCATTTTTCATTTATTTAGTTTGTCAAACATGTACAAGATAACAGGTATAAGTATAAACATAAATATGAACATAGTAAATGGGTACGAATAAATGGAGACAGTAGGACAGGGACGGTAGGCACACTGGTGCGCTAATGCACGCCCCTTACAGACCTCTTAGGAATGGGGTGAGGTCAACAGTAGACAGTCTAAGGTTAAAGTTATGGGGGTTTGGGGAAGTAACAACGGAGTCAGGTAGAGCATTCCAGGCATTGACCACTCTGTTACTGAAGTCGTATTTTCTGCAATCGAGTTTGGAGCGGTTTACCTTGAGTTTGTATCTATTGTGTGCTTGTGTATTGTTGCAGTTGAAGCTGAAGTAGTCATTAACAGGTAGTACGTTGTAGCGGATAATTTTGTGTGCTACGTTTAGGTTGGACAGTAGGCGGCGTAGTTCTAGGTTGTCCATGCCCAAAATTTCAAGCCTGGTGGCGTAAGGTATTTTATTGTGAGCAGAGGAGCGGAGTACTCTTCTTGTGAAATACCTGTTGAATATGTAAATAGGGAGTGAAGCCGAGAGTGAAGGCTTCACTCCGGTCTGAGTTAAATAGTAGAATTAGCATGCCCGCCGCTCATTGGTCTATTTGAGCGGCGGGAAAAAATAAGATGATGTCAGTGGCCTGACTACCAAACAGAGCCCTTTAAAAGAGAGCGCTGTCTGCCAGCCTGGCGAGAAGTATTGCCTATACGTGCAATAAAGAGCTGAAGTCACTATGCTGGAGTCCTGCCTCTTCATTCAACTCCCAATTTAACACTGGCGACGAAGATGGGATCTTGAGGAGAACAAAGGACAAAAGGAACGGAGCGGGCATCCACGTGGCAGCGGCCATCACCGCAGAAGTTGCAACGCTGCATCAGCCATCAAGATGACCAAACACGCCCCACCACCTCCATTTAATCCAGCAAAGGAGAACTGGGACAAATACACGTTCCGATTTCAGTGTTTTCTGGAAGCCAACGCTCTAACATACTGTAGTTGCCGGACTTGAGGAAGAAAGCGCTTTTCCTCAGTTATTGCGGACCAGGTCATCGATATGGCTGAAGCATTATCGGAATCAGAACCAATACAGGTGGTAACGTGGTTGGCGCTATAAGAATCGCTAAAGGCACACTATGCACCGGTACCCTCTCCCATGGTGTATAAGCACGAATTCTACCACTGGAAGCAACAGGAAGGTGAGACAATAAATCAATATATCGCAGCTCTGCAAAAAGCCGCGGCTCGCTGTGAGTTCAGCAATATAGAAGAATCTACGATGGATAGACTCGTTTTCGGGCTGAGAGATCTCCGCTTACAGAGAAGACTGTTATCTATCCCTAAGCTCAATTTTAAGATGGCACTAGAAGAAGCTAGAGCATCTGAAACAACCGATAAAACAGCCGTGGCCATCCAAAAACCAGAAAACTTAAACGTGCCACAAAGAGCAGCTGCTGTACATCAGGAGCTGGGAGACCGAAGAATTCCCCAAGGAAGACGATGAGATCCATTGCCTACGAGTCGATGGGAGAGCCGGAAGCTCAGAGAAGTGGGACAGATCCTCCTTGTGTGCCGGCTGTGGGGAAAATCATCCCAGAGCAAGCTGCCGATTTCTGGACGCAATCTGCCAGAGATGTGACAGAAGAGGTCACATTGCAAGAGCTTGCCGAGCTGACCAGCCCGCCATATTCTGCCCACGCCAAACCGCGAGGCAACCAGAAGGGCAAACCGGGTTCAGGAAGATGCAATACCAAAGAAATAGCCGCAGAGACCCCAGAGCCGCAAACACCAGGGAAACACAACAAACAACCATTGGGCACTCCAACGTGCCCAACTTAGAAAAAATCCACATCACGGTCCTCATTGAAGGGTCCCCCTGCAACATGGAGGTGGACACCGGGTCATCCCTGACCATTGTATCCTGGAACACCATCAAGAAAGCAGTTCTGGAAATAGAGAAGAAACAGCTGGAACCACATAAATTGGTGCTGAAAGATTATCAAGGGAACCATATCCCCATGCTGGGAATAGGCTCCGTGCAAGTCCAATTTAAAGAATTCACAGGAAAACTTCAACTGACCATCGTAGACAACGATCTGCCCAGCCTGCTGGGACTGCAATGGTTCAAAACTCTGGGTTTAGGAGGAACGGGCATTCACGCAGTCTAAGATGACAACCTACCGGACCTGATGAAGGAATTCGCAGACGTATTCGACGGAAGCTTGGGCAAGTAATAGCAATAGCACTTAGACTTATATACCGCTTCATAGTGCTTTACAGCCCTCTCTAAGCAGTTTACAGAGTTAGCATATTGCCCCCAACAATCTGGGTCCTCATTTTACCCACCTCAGAAGGATGGAAGGCTGAGTCAACCTTGAGCCGGTGAGATTTGAACTGCCGAACTGCAGCTAGCAGTCAGCTGAAGTAGCCTGCAGTGCTGCACTCTAACCACTGCGCCACCTCGGCTCGGGGAAACCCATATCTTTCAATTTAGACCCCAATGTAGCCCCCATCCGAATGAAGGCAAGGAAGGTCCTCTGGCCCAAAGTAGACATGCAATTAGACAAATTAATTGCCCAAGGAATTTTGGAGCCGGTGGATCACGCTAAGTGTGAAACCCCAATAGTCACCCCAATTAAACCAGATGGGTCAATCCGCATCTGCGTGGACTATAAATGTACCCTGAATAAAGTGTCAGGCCTGGAAGCCATCTTTTACCTTTTTGTATTCAGGCCTGCCACATTTTCTGCTGTGGGAAAATGGGAGGGGGAATTGTATGGAATTGTAGTAGTCTAAACAACGTTATTTCCAGAAAGTCAAGGTCGCTGTGCCCGGCAGCTGTCATGAAGTGACGGGGAGGCATCTTCAGTTTTGGACGGTGCCTGATTGGATCGTGTGATGGACATGTGGGTGCTGGGCAGGGTCTTGAACTTTCGTTTGGGTGGAGAAAACCCGGAAGCTCTCAGATTCGGGTTTTCACAGATGTGCCAATATGACATCTCTAATAAATTGTAGCTTTGAGGAAATACAAGCCTCGGAGTTTCTTTTCGTTGGGGGTGTTACTTGGAAGCCTGACATTAACCCGAATCCCTTTCTAAAGTAAAGCAGCTCCCCCAAACTTCAGGGTGCTGTCCGGGATCCTGAGCCCCAAGCGTCAACCTGAGCTCAGGCGACGTGAAGACTCAGAGAAGATGGAGGAAGACAAGGCCATGAAGGAAGTAGCAGACAATGGCTCAACAACTCCTGTTGACACCCTCTACTCTCCTTCACTGGCCATGGCAGAAGCCATAAAAGCCACAGACACCACACGCCAACTGGGTGCCCGATGCAAAGAGCCGATGCCTGAGCGGAGCTCACGACCAGACCTGACCCTGCAAGGCGAAGCTGTGGAAATTACCCTAAGCCAGGAGTTGCTGTTGGAACCACGAATGGGTGCGGGACAAGCCTTGACCCTCGAGTGGAGAATGTCAAAGCAGATGCACCGCAGGCGTTCTGGAGAATGGGGTTCCTCACCGCTGTCATGCAGCCAGTCGCTGGCTGGTCTCCCAGAGCAACTGAGCTGGCTCAGCGTGAGCGGGGCGACTCAAACCCCCAGCACCGAGTGGCCTAAGTGGACTCTGGCACGTTCACCTTCCCGGGTCAGGAAGTTCCAGCACAATGGAGCAGAGTGTCTGTGTCCTTTCACTTGGTGCACAGCGGTTCGGCACACAGCCTCACGCCTCAACCCAGAACGGCAGTGGGTTCCGTTAACCCCGGGGCACAGATGACCCAGCATCCAGCCCTATCTAGCCAGCCCAGCCACGGAATGCAGGGCCAGCCACAGGTGTTCTGGAGTCTACTGGCCCCACAACACCAACCCGGATTCGGGCTACCACCAGTGGGCCAGATCCCTCCTGGGTGGGCTTTCTACCCAGGGCAAGAATGGGTGCAATGCCAGTGGACACTGGCCCCGATCCAGCAACCGATGCCTTTCCAACCGCTTGGTCCTTATCAGCAACCAGTAGTTGCGCTGCCGCAAGTACCTGTTCAGCCACAACCGCACCTGCAGCCACTAGCCACGATTCCGCAACAAGTTCAAGCTCAACAACAAGTGCCAGTGGTTCCGCAACAGGTTCTAGCCCAGCAGCAGGTGCCTGATCAACCACCCGTGCAAGCCCAGCAACAGGTCCCACCAGCCGTTCCTCCCCCACAGTTTCGGGCGATGTTTGATGGGACTCCCGGGAAGTTAGCCTACTTTCTTAACCGCATCTGGGCCCACATCGACCAATATGGAACCCAATATCCGTCTGATCGGGAATTGATTTCCGCCATTGCGGAGGGCATGAACGAGGAAGAGGCATCCAAATGGATAGCTGAGCTTCACGACGAAGAAGCCCCTGAGCTAGAAGACACCGACGAGTTCGTCCAGTTGATGCAGACCACATTCAGCAATGTTGCCCAGCAAGAGGAAGCTGAGACCCAAATTCAAGCATTGAAGCAGGCCGGCAGACCCGTGAAAAAATTGGTTTGGGAGTTTCGGAGACTGGCTGGAAAAGTACGAGACTGGCCAGAATGCCTACTAGTGCATACCTTCAAAGAGCCTCTTGACCCAGACCTTAGGCAAGCCTGTGGCATTGGGAGTACTGGACCAAATACAAGTGTGGTACAACATAGCTGTTGTTTTCGACTTAGTAATTCATCCCCATAAGAAACCAGCTGTGGATAAACCGGCCAGGAGACCCCCTTGGATGCCAAGCCCAGGTGAAGAAAGCAGAAGCGCCACCTCCCACACCGTCCAGGACTGTCAAATGCTACCAGTGTGGCCAACACAGGTACTGGGCCTTGGAATGCCTGGCCCCAGCTCCAGTTCCCTGCACCCGGTCTCCAGCCAGAGCCGGGACGAAGAGAACCCCGCGGAAGCCGCCTGAAAGAGGACGCTTCACCAAACAGGCTGTGGAAGTTCCTCTCCTTCCCAACAAGGCCAAGGGAACTCCAGCCAGTGAACCCCTCAAAACCCTGTGGGGGAAAGCAGCGGCGGTGATGACCCGATGGTAAGTTCAGCCATCTGCCCCTTTGCTATCAAAGCCAAGATAGTAGTCCCAGAAATGGGGGCTCAAGGGGAGGTAGAGGCCGTCATAGACACCGGCTGCATGCGATGCCTAATCAGACTCCCCATAGACTCCCTAATCAGACTCGAGAAGTTAGGCATATGCATGAGACCCCTAGCTCACTCCATCCACTTTGAGCAAGTTGACGGGACACTAATTGGTGGGGCCCCGGCCACATTGGTCACCGAAATTGTCAGACTGGAGATGGGTCATCATCGAGAACTCCTCCATTTTGTAATAGCCCCAAAGATGACCGAATCAGTCATACTAGGACTTGCATGGCTAGATAAGTGGGGCCCCACCATCACTTGGGAGGACGGCTACAGGAAACTAAACATCGGTGTTGGGCCGTTACCACCAGTGAAATAGGACCATCACCTAAAAGCCGTAGCCCCGAAAGAGACCAGCAGGCCAGAACCCGCAGCCCCGGCCACCGATGGCCTACCTGGCAGCCAGCAAGTGCCAAAAGAATACTGAGACCTACTGGGGGGTTTTAGTGAAGAGGATTGCAACTTCCTCCCCCCATACCACCCGACAGATTGCATGATAGAATTTGTACCAGGGGCTAAACTACCCAAACCGAAAATGTACTCCATGACTCTGAAAGAGATGGAGGAATTAAGGAAGTACATAGATGCCAATCTGGCACGGGGCTTCATCCAGCCCGCAAAATCCAAAGTGGCAGCCCCGGTGCTTTTCAAAGAGAAAAAAGATGGGGGGATGAGGCTTTGCATTGATTTTCATGGAATTAATGCCGTGTGCATGGAGAACACCTATCCCCTCCCCCTCATGAAGGACATACTAAACCACTTATCGAAGGGCAAGGTGTTCACCAAATTGGACTTAAGGGAAGCATACTATCACATAAGAATCAGAGAAGGAGACGAGTTGAAAACTGCATTCAACTGCCTGCTGGGCAGCTTCCAGTGTAAAGTCATGCCATTCAGCTTGCAGGGAGCCCCTGCAGTATTCATGCAGCTAATTAAAAAAGTGCTACATGAGCACCTATATCAAGGGGTCCTTGTTTACCTTAACGATATCCTCATATTAAGTGAAATTCTGAAGGAACATGAAAAGCTGGTCCGACAAGTACTGCAAAAACTCCTTGCCGCCAAGCTTTACGCCAAACTGTCAAAATGTGAGTTTCACAAAACTTCCCTTGAGATTTACAGGCAATTTATCCTGGCTTTGGCGGAGGTTGCCCTACCCCTAACAGAACTGTTAAAAACGGGGTCTTCTCCAGCGAAGCAAAAGCCAACTCAGCCAATCGCGTGGACAATGGACTGTCAAAAAGCCTTTGAGAACTTAAAAAGACTTTTTGCCCATGAGTCGATCCTGCAGCACCCAGATCCAGAGCAACAATTCATCATACAAGCTGATGCCAGTGACGTAGCTGTGGTGGCAGTGGTTCTACAAAGGAACAACAAGGGCCAACTCCTGCCGTGTGCCTACATGTCCAAAAAACTCACCAACACAGAGAGGAGGTGGGCAATTTGGGAGAAGGAAGCCTACACAATCCGCTGGGCCCTAGTCTCGTGGAGACATTTCCTAGAGGGGGGGGGAAGTGCCCTTTGAAGTTTGGACTGATCACAAAAATCTGGAAGCTCTAAAGACCCCCAGGAAACTGTCTCCCAAACAAGTCCACTGGGCACAGTACTTTAGACGCTTCAAATTCGAACTAAAGTACATCCCGGCAGGAAAGAATCTGTTAGCCGACGCCTTGTCAAGAAAGCCGCAGTTTGACAGCCGCCGGGAGAAAATAATCCATGCCGTCATCCCTCCCACGCAATCAGCAGCACAAGTCACCACCAGAAGCCAAGCCAGGCGGCCACCCGACCCAAGCTCGGACAAGTTGACAACTGTGCTAAAGGCAGCACTACCAGCCGACCCCTGGCTCATTGACCACAAGGGTGTCTTAACTATGAGGGATGGACTGGCATGGAAGGGGTCAAAGCTTCATGACTCTAAGCTGGCCAGTCACTTTGGATTCCTGAAAACCCTGCACCTCGCTAGAAGGCAATTCTGGTGGCCAAAGATGAAAGCAGACGTGGAAGACTATGTAAAGAGCTGTGCCACATGTGCTGCAATGAAGATGAGACCAGGAAAAACCCCTGGACTCCTTCAACAGGTGGCAAGCCCCAGTAGACCTTGGGAAGAAATCGCAATGGACTTCATAGTTGAACTCCCAGAAAGTGGGGGGAACACAGTAATCTGGACAGTAATCGACTTATTCTCCAAGCAAGCACACTTCACTGCTTGCTCCGGGCTGCCTTCTGCAAAGAAATTGGCTAAACTATTCATCAAGCATATCTACTGCCTGCACGGAATACCCCGCCGAATCATCTCAGACCGAGGAGTCCAATTTATGGCCAAATTCTGGAGAGAGTTCCTGAGATCCGTCGAGTCCACACAAGGACTTAGCTTGGCTTTCCATCAGGGGTGAAATGCTCCTGGTTCACTCGTGCCTGTCGGTCGCCGTAGAGCCGGTCGCCAAGGTAGCGCGAGGCTCCGCCCACCCACCCGGAAGCCGGCGTTTGGGTTCTTTTACCCTCTGCACATGCACAGAATGCTTTGCGCATGCGCAGAGGGTAAAAGAACCCAAATGGCGGCGTCCGGGCAGGTGGGCGGAGCTTCGCGCTACCTTGGCGACTGGCTCTACAGCGACTGACAGGCACAAGCGAACTGGGAGCATTTCACCCCTGCTTTCCATCCGAGTACGAACGGCGCGGCGGAACATACGAACACAATGATGGAACAATACATAAGATGCTATGTGGATTACCAACAAGAAAACTGGGCGGACCTGCTACCATTTGCAGAGGTGGTTTACAACAACGCCATGCACAGCAGCACCGGATTAACTCTGTTCCAAGTCACCAGCGGCATGGAGTTTGTCCCTATGCCTGAACTGCCCAGAGAACCCCCCTCCTCCATGTCCTTAGCAGAATGGATGGAGTCTTTGAAAAAAGGGTGGGAGAATACTAAGAAGGCGCTGTCAGATGCCATGGAGGAATATAAAAAGCGGGCAGACAAGCACTGCTCCCTTCAACCCCCCTTCCATGTAGGATAAGGTGTTCCTCTCAACCAAGTACATACGGTTGAGACTGCCTAGCAAGAAGTTAGGGCCAAAATTTTTAGGTCCTTTCCCAATAGTGAAGATAATCAACCCAGTAACAGTTCAACTGAGCCTCCCCCGCATATTGGGGGAAATTCATCCGATGTTTCACTGTAGCTTACTGAAACCAGCCTTTGGGTCTAGATTATGACCTCAGACCCAACCGCTGCCGCCTCCTGTAGTCATACAAGGAGAGACCCACTATGAGGTGAAGAAAATTTTGAACTCTAGACTGTATAGAGGTCGTTTACAATATTTAGTGCATTGGAAGCTACCTGGGTCAAGAGTTGGAATGTGGAATATGCAGATAGGCTGATTAAGCAATTCCACAATAAGTACCTGGATAAGCCAAAGGGTCCCCCTGGGGGGGGGAGAGGTGGTTAGGAGCATCGTATTAACCCCCTGATTATTCTCATTACAGGATCAGCTTCTCGTCTGAGGGGGGCAGCCTGTCAGGCCTGGAAACCATCTTTTACCTTTTTGTATTCAGGCCTGCCACATTTTCTGCTGTGGGAAAATGGGAGGGGGAATTGTACGGAGTAGGTGATATATAGTAGTCTAAACAACATTCTTGAACTTTCGTTTGGGTGGAGAAAACCCGGAAGCTCTCAGATATGGGTTTTCACAGATGTGCCAATATGACATCTCTAATAAATTGTAGCTTTGAGGAAATCCAAGCCTCGGAGTCTTATTGCGTTGGGGGTGTTACTTGGAACCCTGACATAAAGCTTTGCAACAAAGTGCTTACCCAGTACCGGTCGTTCAGCACCTACTGCACTCCCTAGGACAAGGCAAAATATTCGCAAAACTTGATTTAGCACAAGCCTACCAGCAATTGCTGGTAGATGACGCCACTGCAGAAGCCCAAACCATTGTAACACACAGAGGGGCATTTAAATGCTACCGATTACAATTTGGGGTGAGTGTGGCTCCAGGACTGTTCCAAAGCTTAATGGAGCACCGCCTACATAGCATTGAGGGGGTAGTACCATATTTTGATGATGTCCTCGTGTCCGGGGACAACAAAGAAGAACTAATCCAGAGACTAAGAGAGACATTGAGACGTTTCCAAGAAGTGGGGCTTAACGTGAAAAAAGAGAAATGCAAAATAGGAGTGCCACAAGTCGAATTCCTGGGGTATTTAATTGATGGTTCAGGCATTCACCCAACCCTAAATAAAGTGAAAGCCATCAAGGAAGCCCCCTCACCAAAAAATCAGACTGAACTCCAGAGTCTTCTAGGACTCTTAAACTTTTATAGTATCTTTCTGCCACAGAAGGTGACCGTTGCTGAACCCTTGCACCGACTGCTAGGCAAGAAGGCATGATGGAACTGGGGACCAAAAGAAGCTGCTGCCTTCTGTGCTGTAAAGAATCTATTATCATCCAAAAGTGTCCTCGTTCAATATAACCAGACCCTTCCCCTTTTGTTAACCTGTGATGTATCCCCTTTTGCAGTTGATGCTGTCCTCAGCCATCGGCTGCCGGACGGGACTGAGGCTCCCATTGCATTTTATTCTAGAACTCTATCACCCATGGAAAGGAACTATGGGCAGCTGGACAAGGAAGCGCTGGCTGCTGTAGCGGGAATTAAGCATTTCCATGAATACTTATATGGAAGGCATTTTGAACTAATTACAGATCACAAGCCTCTTCTTGGCATTATTGCAGGGGACTGCTCAACTCCCACCTTCATGTCCCCTAGAATGACTAGATGGATAATATTCTTAGCAGCATATATCTATAGACCAATGATGGCGAAACTTTTTTTCCTCGGGTGCCAAAAGCGCGTGCGCGCGTGCTATTGCGCACGCGCGAGTGCCCACACCCATAATTCAATGCCTGGGGAGGGTGAAAACGGCCTCCCCCGCCCCCCCCCGAGCCCCCCTGGAGGCCAGAAATGGCCCGTTTCCTGACTTCCAGTGGGCCTGGTGGGCCCGTTTTTCGCCCTCCCCAGGCTCCAGAGGCTTCCCTGGAGCCTGGGGAGGGTGAAAACACCCTCCACTGCCCCCGGAGGCCAAAAACGCCCTCCCAGAGCCTCCGCGTGAGCCAAAAATCAGCTAGCCGGCACGCACATGCGCGCTGGAGCTGAGCTAGGGCAACGGCTTGCGTGCCGGCATATATGGCTCCACGTGCCGTCTGTGGCACGCGTGCCATAGGTTCGCCATCACTACTAGAGACTAATACACCGGCCGGGCAAAGTCATAAGTAATGCAGATGCCCTCAGCTGGTGCCCTCTCCCAGACCTCGTGGAAGACCCGGCTTCCGTCACAACCACCCTGCTCATCGAAGATTTCGAAGCCAGCCCAATCACAGCGACTGAGATAGCAGCACAGACGGCGAAAGATAAAACTTTGGCTAAAATTTTGAACTGGGTGTGGAGGGGGTGGCCGGGGGGGACCAGTGGGGGAGGAATTCAAACCGTTTGTCAAAACAATATGAATTGTCAGCCCAAAAGGGATGCCTGTTGTGGGGGGATCAAGTAGTTGTGCCAAACAATTTGAGAAAACAAATATTAGAAGCATTACATGTGGGGCATTCTGGCATTGTCTGAATGAAGGCATTAGCCAGGAGCTATGTTTGGTGGCCAAACATGGATAGAGACATAACTGAATGGGTTGCAACTTGTACACCAGTGGTTCCCAAAGTGGGTGGTACCACCCCCTGGGGGGCGGTGGGATGACTTAAGGGGGGCGCTAAGAGGCGAGGGTGGTGGCAGGGGGATGCTAAGAGGGGCAAGGGGGGCGGCAGGTGGTTCACCATACCGGTAGCGACAGCTGGCTGGCCACGCCCCCAAACCGGTCCTGTCCCTGCGCCCCTGCCACCCATGTCCACCCAATTGCCTGCTCGCCGCTTTTTCCACCACACTTTTCCCGCCACTTGGCGCTTCTGGCCCACCCACCCCATATAACTTGTTCCCCTTTGCCACACGGGCACTCGCTTCGCCGACACCTCACCTCGCCAACACCTCGCCAACGCCCCAGTCGCTGCTCGCTCGCCCTGCCCTGCCCAGTCTCTGCCCTGCAGCTTGCCTGCCTGAAGCGCTGCGCCCCTGATCTGCCTGCCAGGTAAGCCTCAGAAGTCGCGGCCTACCTAGCTGCCCCTGCAACCCCCCACTGTCCCAGCCTGCCTTTCCTACTCCATTCCCCATGGCATGCAGCCCCGACATGCTTTCCTGCCTTCCACGGGGCCTTCCCGGTGTCTCCATGGCCAGCTTGTGAAGGCAGGCAAACGGCCACGTGGAACGCAGGAAAGCATGTCGGGGAAGGGGGGTTGCAGCCTACTCCCTTCCCTGCAGCCCTGCCATAATTGGCGGCCTTCCACACGGCCTTCCCAGCGGTCCCCCATGCCCGCTTGCCTTCCGAGGTCGGCGTCCAGCCCGGCCCGGCCAGTGGTTGGGTGGGCGGCCCTTGGTGGAAATGCAGTCAGGTCGGCGTCCAGCCCGGCCCAGCCAGTGGGTGGGTGGGCGGCCCTTGGAAATGCAGATGCTGAGAGGGGCTGCTGCACATGTGCCCGCCCCGTTTCTGCAAAGGCAGAGCCCCCCCCCCTTTGCAGGGCGATCCAAAGAGGGGAGGGGGATGCTGCAGAAAAGGCCGCCTTCCACCCGTGCCGGCTCTGCGGCGCTTTGTGGCTTCAAAGCAGCCCACTGGCTTCTCAACCGGCCACCTGCCTGCTCTCTTTGTGGATCAGCCCAGCTGACTGCCGGCGCCACTCTGGGAACTCGGACCATGGTGCCGGGTTGGAAGTCAGTGGGCTGCTTCAGAGCCCCAAGTCTCGCAGAGCTGGCAGGCGAGGCACGGGTGGAAGGTGGCCTTTTCTACATCATCCCCCTCCCCTCTTTAAATTGCCCCGCAGGGCTCTGCCTTTGCAGAAACGGGGCGGGCGGTTTTACGGAGGATTGGCGGGGGGGATGCATGGCCTTCCGGGATGGAGAGTGGGGCAAGAGAAGGTACAATAGGCTGCGCTGCCCTGGCCCCGCTCAACTGCGCTTCTTCCAGCCCATCCGCCCCACGGGA
>QLTV01000556.1:1130012-1132348 GCA_003457575.1 Thermophis baileyi
ACAACAGACCTTACTTTCAAACCCGAATAAAACACGCACACAGACACCTGAAGGGCCACGCGTCCAGCGAGGATCTCCAGAGAAGTCAGCCCGGGTGGAGTCAGTCACGCCCCAGGAGGAATTCCAGGTACTGTAGTTTCATCTGCTGACTCGGGAGCAGCAGCAGGCCTGACTGCACAGGCTGCGGCCACTGGGTTAAATGAACTGCGCAGGTCAAATCGCACCCATCATCGCCCCGCCTACCTGCGTGACTATGTCCTATAGACGGAATCTGATTGGTAATTACCATTCCGGGAGGGAGGGGTGTTTAATATGTAAATAGGGAGTGAAGCTGAGAACGAAGGCTTCGGTCCGAGTTAAATAGTAGAATTAGCATGCCTGCCACTCATTAGTCTATTCGAGCGGCGGGAAAAAATAAGACAATGTCAGTGGCCAGACTGCCAAACAGAGCCCTTTAAAAGAGAGCGCTGTTGGCCAGCCTGGAAAGATGTATTGCCTATACTTGCAATAAAGAGCTGAAGTCACTATGCTGGAGTCCTGCCTCTTCATTCAACTCCCAATTTAACAATACCTCTGGACACTAAATACCTCTAGGCAACAGCTGGAAACTAACATGGTTTATCTACAATGCATTGAGTACTCCTGCCAGTCCTAGTTTCTAAAAGGGAGGTTTTTTACATTCTTTTTCAATGTTAAGGCTTATGACAAATTATTAGCAATACATTTGATGAAAGCAAATTTAAAATACACAAGAAGTCCTAGGTTAATTGGCCAGTGCAACTGTTCTACAAAATTGCAAATATTACAAAGTCCATTTCACATGGCCCACAGAGGGAAGCAGCAATTCCAGAGGTGGGTTCCTCCCGGTTTGGACCGGTTCTATGGAACTGGTAGTAACTTGGCGGCCTGGGTTGCTAGAACCGGCAGCGACCCAGGCCTGCCATGCCCCCAAACCAGCTCTCTCGGCGGCGCCATAGGTGCCACCATCTTGTTTTTTGCTTCTGCGCATGCACAGAAGCTGGTTTTTTAGCACTGCGCATGCGCACGCGAAGCATGCGCGCGCCCACACGGCACGGCAAGGAGCGAACCGGCAGCGAAGAAATTCAGTACCCACCCCTGAGCAATTCATGTAAATGGTGTCTAAGATGGTAGTGATGGCAGGGATAGAGAGCTCCTGGGGGTGGGGGTGTCTTCGGTTAGAATAGAATTTAACGTGCTTCTTTCCTTTGCAGAGTTCTTTGAATGAAAATGATCTTCAAAAATTAATGGTAAGTAGCTCTTTCTTCACCTTCTGCCTTTTTTTTTTTTTTAAATAATAGACTTCCTGCCTGCAATGAAGCATCCCTGTGTTATAACAACCCTGATCCCAAACTCAAACCTACTTCATTCGGTTGTATGTGTGTGCAAGGCCTTTTTCAGAACTGTCCCCAAGGAAGTTTTGCACTGGGGAAGATTGTCCTGGACAGTTTCTTTCTCTCCCTCTAATTCCTGTTCCTTTTTGGTGTGGCTGATCTGCGTGGTTCAAATGTAGTTTGGATCAAACGATCCAAAAAATTATAAGGAAGCCTAAATCTTTGTCTGGGTTACTTAGTCTACACTTTTAGTGTTGTACAAATGTAGCCTCTTATCTTGGCTACATTTCTGGAATTTGCATAATGTAGTAAATACTAAGGTGATCAAATAGTCTGAATTTCCACAATCCAGTAACCCAACCCCCAAAATTATTTATTTATTTATTTATTTATTTATTTATTTGTCAAACATGTACAAGATAGCAGGTATAGGTATAATCATAAACATAATCAAAGTGAATACAGATAGATGAAGACAATAGGACAGTAGGACAGGGACGGTAGGCACGCTGGTGCGCTTATGCACGCCCCTTACAGACCTCTTAGGAATGGGGTGAGGTCGACAGTAGACAGTCTAAGGTTAAAGTTTTTTGGGTTTGGGGAAGAAACCACAGAGTCAGGTAGTGAATTCTAGGCATTAATCACTCTGTTGCTGACGTCATGTTTTCTGCAGTCGAGTTTGGAGCGGTTTACATGAAGTTTGTATCTATTGTGTGCTCGTGTATTGTTGGGGTTGAAGCTGAAGGAGTCATTGGCAGGTAGGACATTGTGGCAGATAATTTTATGGACTACATTTAGATCGGTTCTAAGGCGACGTAGTTCTAAGTTGTCTAAGCCCAAAATTTCAAGTCTTGTGGAATAAGGTATTCTGTTGCGAGTGGTGGAGTGGAGGACTCTTCTCCTGCAATATTTTTGGACTCTCTCAATTGTATCAATGTCTGATATGCAGTGCAGGTTCCAGACAACAGAGCTGTATTCAAGAAT
>QLTV01000556.1:1133032-1160261 GCA_003457575.1 Thermophis baileyi
CTGTAAAATCAATTTGTGTTAGATCGTTGTAATTATTTGTGGTACGACTAGGAAATATTGGGCATGAGCCATTGCTGTTTACAAAGACTGAGCCGAAGAATGTGTTAAAAAGGTTGGCTTTAATGGTTTCATCGTTATAGTCTTTACCATTAGGTCCTTTAAGGGGTGGGATGGATCTCGAGTCTTTGAGTTGGTTGTTTACAAAGTTATAGAAGGCGCGGGTGGATTTCGTGCGTAGAAGGTTTTCTTCTTGATTAATGTGATAATTGGTGCATTCAGTCTTTATTTGGTGGCATAGATTTTTGTAGTGGTAATTAATTTGTAATTAACCAAAATTAAAATTATCGTGTTTAGGAAGTTATGCTAATGCAGTCGCTATGTTACTCCCTCGTCCTAGGGATCTTACACAGGCAATCCTTGACTTATGACTTCAGTGAAGCCTGCCAATCACCGGAGTCAGTCACGACAGTCATAAATCAGGTCACTCACATGACTGACCCAATTTTAGTGGTGGTTAAGAAACCCTGCCATTATTAAAGTCTGGTTGATTTTTGCTGAAAATCAGAATGCAGTTTTCAGCAAAACTTGTAAAATGCAGTCAGGTAACCGCACAGGGCTACAAACGGCCATAAATGTGGGCCCATTGCCAAGTGCCTGACATGTAGGGACGTGACAGCAGGAGAGAGGGGCCCAGCTGTTGGAACTTTGGAACTGGTTGTAAGTACTCTCAGGGAGCTCGCTCATAACTTCTCACAGTCGCAAAGCAACCAGTCGTAAGTGGAGGACTATAAATATGGACTGTAGAGATTTAATGCCAGGTGGCCAAACAGCTTGAACGCCAAATACCCCTTCTGTTAATGGACCTCTTTTGTCAGGAAGCATCTTATCTTTTGAGATGGAAATTCAATCCAAGCATAATTCCACTGGATTCTCTGGGCAGGGTTTGGTTGTGCGAACGTGGAATTTTGAAAAGAAAATGAAACAAAATGTTTCAGAACATTGTGTGCCTTTTTCACCTAATCGGAATCTGTTCTGATAACAAATGCTTGGACCTCATCTGCAGAACGAAGCATTTCGCGCATATGATATCAAAGACGGTAGTAATGGCAGAGTGTTTCTTTAGTTCAAAGATTTATATAGCTGCCCATCTTATGAAGCAGAATCTGAGTTAGAGAAGTAAACTGTGAGGTCATGACAGAATAGAAGAAATGCCTTTTGTTTTCTTTGCAGGATTGTGTAGAAAGTGTGTGTGAAATGACTGATTTCACGGTAAGAAACTCTTTGTTCATCCTCTGTTCTTTCCTTATGAAATATTCTCCTTGCATGTGATCAAGTCTCCCTATTGCCATTCTCCCCAGAGCATCAAGAAAGAAGGCATGGCTGAAATCTTGATAAAGCAGCTTGAGGCACCGCTTTACCCTATAAAATGCACCCACCACCTGCACTGATGTAAAGCAGGGTGCCCTAAAATAGCAATAGCTCTTAGACTTATATGCCGCTTCACAGTGCTTTACAGCCCTCTCTAAGTGGTTTACAGAGTCAGCCTCTTGCCCCCAACCATCTGGGTCCTCATTTTACTGACATCGGAAGGATGGAAGGCTGAGTCAACCGAGCCGGTCAGGATCGAACTGCTGGCAGTGGGCAGAATTAGCCTGCAATATTGCATTCTATATGGATGGATGGAGGGAGGGAGGGAGAGAAAAAGGAGAGGAAGGAAGGACCACAAACCCTGGCACTAGACGCAGCTTCAGAGGGTGCTTTGAAACAGCACAGCAATCCGAAGAGCAATAGCACTTAGATTTATATACCACTTCACAGTGCTTTACAGCCCTCTCTAAGCGGTTTTACAGAGTCAGCATCTTGCCCCCAACAATTTTGGGTCCTCATGAGGAAGGGTTGATGGGATTATACGTTATTATTGTTATTTGTAGTACTATTACTTAAAGTACAGTTAGTCGTTGGATTACGGCAGGAATTGGGACCCGGAATTCTGTTGCTGAGCAACACAAAAATTAAAGCATGTGGTCACCTGATCAGCAAAATTCTGACTGAGATTGGCATATGTGGGCCTGATTGGGGTAGATTGCAGGGGTGATACAGAAATATAATTTTATGTCATTTTATTCTATTTTACATATTTATGTATTAAATTATTGTATTTTATCCTACTCTTATTTTAAATTGTTTGTATAGGATTTTATTGATAATACATGTTCGAACCTTGTATGTTGATATGGCCTATAGGCTAATCAATCAATCAATAAATAATATATAACTTAGCAAAATCAGTTCCAGCAATTCTGGTTGTGGTCCTTGTGTAATGATAGGTCATTAAGGACCACAAAATGCCAAATGGTTTCAACTCAACGATGTTGCCCAAATTACCCTCAAATGGAAGACTGAGTGATAAAAAAGAGGGTTTCGATATTCAGGTTGGGTTATGGCTTATAGGGAAATTCAGCTCTGGCCTTGAAAAAGGGAAGGAGAAGAAAATGGTCATTCAGCTCTGGGTAAGTTGAACGGGTGAGAGAGCGAGTCAATGCAGTTCCAGATTGATTTTCTTGTCCTTAAAAAGGAATAATGAAAGTTTTGGATGGGCTTTCAAATTTCTGCTACTAAATCCAACAACACAGTGGCATTCCTGGAATCCCTGCCATGGCTTTCCTTGACCTTGCCTACCTCAAAGGGTTGATGTGGCTTTACGTACCTTTTCTGGTGATGTGAGACCATTCACATCAATATCCTCTGTGGCCCTCAAGGTTCTCACCAGTTTATTTTAATGGGCTGCAATGGCCAAGGTAAGGCCTACACATATCATCCACTGGAACTACGTGGTTATGAAGAAATTCATAGAAGAGGTTAATGGTTTTTCTCCTTTGTTATAGGAGCTCATGGAGAAGATGTTAAATGTTCTTAAGGAGATATCACATGGTGATAAACTGATATATAAATTGATGGTAAGTACACACACACTTAAGTTCTCTCATTTCTTCTGTATCTTCTATGTTACCCTTCTTAGATATAACCTGATCAGCCCTCTTGAGCCTGACTCCCATCAAAAGATCTCCAGACATTTCAGGAAGAATTCCAGCAGGAAGCTACAAGCTCTTGGGAACATTGAAAGAAAGGCACTGTTTTGACTGTTGTCCAGCTTCACAGGTCTTCCCTTTGGCTTAGGAGAAAGGCTTAAACGAGGATGTCAGGAAATCTTTAGAAGAGCTGAACAATAGTGTGCCTTTTAAGGGGAAAAGAAATCACAAAAACTCTTTGCTCACAACACTAACAAGTCTCAGAATGCTATTAATTCATTTTTCTTTTAGCCTTTAGCACTCCATTTGTGATTAGAAAGGCAGAGTTCCTATCTGGAGAATGAAATATATAGATGAAATTGATATATGGTTATTGAAGTTATCTGCAATGGTATAGTTATGGTTAGCGATAGTTATCTTATCAGAATGGAACTGATCCCTTTCATTTCCTTTGTAGAAGGAACTCTTCAAACATGGTCGTCTGGCTGAATTGGTAGTAAGTAGCTTTGATTTGTCTTATGTTTCTTTCTTTAATTTCTTCTTACATCTGAATAAGGATCTCTTTTATTTTTCTTCACCCAGAACTTAGAGCATCTCCAGAGCAGGGGTGTGTTCTGGTTTTCCTCGCTGCCGGTTCGCTCAGTGTTGCGCCATGCGGGCGCACGGGCGCTTCGTGGGCGCGTCACGCATGTGCAGTGCGTAAAAAAAGCTTCTGCGCATGCGCAGAAGCAAACAACAAAATGGCGGTGCCTATGGCGCTGCTGAAAGAACCGGTTCGGGGGTGTAGCAGGCCTGGGTTGCTGCCGGTTCTAGCGACCCAGGCCACCAAGTTACTACCGGTTCTAAAGAACCAGTCCGAACCGGGAGGAACCCACCTCTGCTCCAGAGTCTGGAGAGCACAAACCAGCAATATATGGACAAGGGATCACACATGCAAGATGATGTCATGATGCAGTTGTGAGTGGTGTCAGCAACTAGGTTTGTGTGACCTTTATTTGATGACATCACTGTTCATGTCATCATTTGTGCATCATTATGAGTTGTAGACACCCCTGCTTGAGAAAATGCTGTGCTACATCAAGTCAAGGAAATTTGCAATCTTGTCCTTATTTTTTATAATAGATTATGAATTTCCTACATAATTAGACTGAATTTCCTGACATAATTTAGGGCCATGGAATAAATATCAAGAAATGCATAAGAAAAAAAAACACGGCTTGGATCACAGAACTTCTAACAAGTTCTGGATCTAGGTTCACATCTGGAAGTGAAGACAGGTAGTGCATATTCCCAAAAGTGCTTTAACCCCAAGTGACATGTCTGTCAGAGCACCTCTTCCCTCCGAAACCCTCTTTTGTGTTCATGTATAAATTCAATACAAGCATTTTGATCAGGTTTCTCTGTGCATATTGTGACTGTGGAAGAACGTTGAAAGATAATGAAAACAATAAGGAGGCCTCAGAATACTATTAACTCAAGATTGTGTTTTTGGTCCCAAATCGCTTTGTGCTGTAATAAATGATGTAAATTTGCAATCGGTAGAATGAAGAAATTCTTGAGATATGAAATGGCAGAGAAAGCATGGTTGGAGAAGTTATGTATCTTCTGATGTGAGAATAGAGCTGATGCCCTTTGTTTCCATTGTAGAATGGACTGAGTGAGGAACATACATTGGAAATAATTGTAAGTATCTCTTTGGCCATCTTCTCCCTTTTCCATGGGGAATACCTTTCTTGCATGCAATCAAGCAGCCCTTTTCAGATTCTATCCGACCCCCACCAAAATTTAGTCTTATATAGGAAGCACTGAGATGTACCCAAGTTATATATTTAGGAGGATAGTTATCTTGCTTTATGACGAAAGTTATGATACTCAGCTCCTTCTTTTTTAAATTTAATGCCCACCTGTGACAGTGTCCAAATTCTGATGGGTGGGGATGAGTTGGGTGGGAAAAGAAGAGCTTTAGGAGTCAGGATGGCATGAATCTTTTTTGAACCTTTTTCTGACTAGAAAATGCTCTGAATCTGAGTTGACGTTCTTGTAGCAGTTGGAAGAGGAAATGAAAATGAGCTATTGTGGGATTTTAGTAACCCCCTTTCCTCCCATGGCTACACTGAAAATCAAGAAGAGCAGATACAAATGGAGACACAAATCTGCATATTTAATAATGAGTATCTGAACTTTCTTGGAGGAAGAAGAGGCAGGGGATGTGGAGGTGAGGGTGGCCACGTGAAGCAGAATAAAAAAGGAAATTCCATCATAAAGAGAATAAGAATCATAAGAAATGTGTTTTTCCTAAGTGGAGGAGAGCAGCAATTCATGGAAATAATATCTAAGATGGTGGTGATGGCAGGGATAGAGAGGTCTTGGGTGTCTTTCAGTCAGAATAGAATTTGATGTTTTTGTTTCCTTTGTAGAATGCTTTGGAAGCAAAAGACATTGGAAAATTAATAGTAAGTAGTTCTTTTTTTCCTTTTTTCACCATTTTGTTGAGTGATATTCTTCTTGCATGCAGTGAAGCCCCCCTTTCGTGATTCTACCCCTCCCAGAAAGCATCTCCAGAGTCCCCAGAGCATAAACAGAGAAGGCAGGGCCAAAAACATTTCACCTCTTTTCTTTTTGAAATAATTTATCCTTTAAAAAAACAGCCACTGCCAAATTGGGGTGATGTTTCCCCTGGAATGAGTAACAAAGGCAGGGACCAGGTCTCAGCCATGGGTGTGCCTGTGAGAAATTGGGGGAAGCCATGACATGCGCATGATTGCGTCAGGGATTTATCTCCCTGAAATTTCTGTCTCTTTTTGGTATGACTCACCTGTGTGGTCCAAATGCGGTTTTGTTGTTCAGGTGGGGATGTGACAACAAGGGAGAGGGGCCCAGCCATTCGAACTGGGTTATAAATATCCTCAGGGAAGTCTGTCATAATTTCCCACATTCGCAAAGCAATAGGTCATAAGTTAAGGACTACAAATATGGCATATAGACATATAATTCTCAAACAGCTTGAACTCCAACTACTCTTTCTATTAAAGGCCCTCTTTTTTTTTGTGACATCTTTTGAGACAAAAATTCAATACAAGCATTATTCCACTGGATTCTCTGGGTAGATTTTGGTTGTGTGGAAGTGGAAGAATATTGAAAAGAAAATGAAATAAAGTGTTTCAGAACACAATTCATCCATGTGTGCCTTTTTGTCCCTGTTCTGATAACAAATGCATGTATCTCATCTGTAGAATGAAGCGATTTAGATATATGACATCAAAGATTGTAGTGATGGCATAGTTGGAGAAATCATATGTGGTATCTTTTCAAAATAAACGTATTATCTTTTGTTTCCCTTATAGAATATGAATATAGGTCAAGGTAATAGTTCTAAGTCAATGGTAAGTAGATTTTGTTTATATTCTGAGCTTTGAGTAATATTCTTCTGGCATGCAATAAAACACTCCTTTTGTTATTACACACCTCTCAGAAAGCATCTGCAGAGACCCCAGAGTAGTAACTGAGCAGGCAAGGCCAAAATATTTCATTTATTTCGACTCCTTTTTAAAGCAGCTTCAAATAGCACTACACCCTTTAAAACAATAATGATTCCCAAATTGGAACGATGGTTCCCCTGGGTACCGAGTAGCCAAGGGAGAAACTTATATTTTGGAACTAACCCCAAGGAACACTTTTGACTTGGGGAGGGTTTCTCCAAAATCACTTTTCCCTGCTTGTGATTTTTCTCTCTGCAAAATGGCAACTTCTTGGCTCAAGTGGTCTTTCTGTCAGATGCAATTTTGCTAGTGAGATGCCTTTCCTCATTTCCCTTCCCAGGATTAATTTTATCAGAATTTGTTTTGGAAACACAGCTTGACTTTGTTCTCCTTGAACAGGAATAGTACAGTTTTGGACAGGCTTTCAGGTTTCTGCTAATAAACCCAACAACATTGTATGATTTTCCACGGATCCCTGCCATGGCTTTCCTTGACTTTGCCTACCTCAAAGAATTGATATAGCATTACATTCCTACTCTGGTGTTGTGAGGCCATTCACATCAGTATCCTCCGTGGTCCTCAAGGGCTCACCAGTTTATTTCAGTGGGCTGCAGTGGCCCAGGCAAGGCCCACACATACCATGCACTGCAGAGGTGGGTTCGGACCGGTTCGGACCGGTTTGCCCGAACCGGTAGCGACCCACTGGTGACATCACAGATCCGGTTTGGTCGGTGCTGGTCCGTGGATGCTGCCATCTTTTTTTTTTTTTGATTTTTTTTTTGAAATTTTTTTTCTTCTGTGCATGCGCAGAAGCCGAGTTTCCGGCACTGCGCATGTGTCACCATCTTATTTTCAGCTTTAAGGGGGGGAATTTTTTTTATTTTTTTGCACTGCACATGCGCGCGCATGTGCCCACGAGGCACGCCCACGCAGCGTGGGAGGAAGCGAACCGGCAACGAGGTAAGTTAGAACCCACCCCTGATGTACTGGCACAACTTATGAAGGAATCCGTAATGGTTTTTCTTCTTCTTCTTCCTTATAGTCAATCGGGAAAAAGATAATACCTATTATCAAGAGAGCTAAGGGTGGCAAAGGAGTGTCTAAACTGATAGTAAGTAGATACACACTTAATTTGTCTCATTTCTTTTATGTTTTCAAAGTTGACTTTCTTTTGACAGTAGCCCTCTTGTGACTAAATTCCCGCCGCCCAAGGATTTACAGGCATTTCAGGAACAATTCCAGCAGGAAATTAAAACTCTTGGGAATATTTAAAGGAGGGCATCATGATGACTATTATCAGAATTTGAGAGATTATAGCTTCATAGGTCTTAGAAGAAAGACTTAAAAGAAAAGGTCAGGGAACTCCATAAATATTTATACTTTTCCTGACGGTATCTGCCCATTCCACCTGATTGGATAAAGTGGGTATGCTTTAATGTACCTTCCTATAAAGATTGACATCTAAGTTTTTCACATGAGTGAACTTCAACTTCCAGAATTCCTCAGCTTGTATGCTGACTATGGAATTCTGGGTGTTGGAGATCACACTTCCCTAAAGTTGCCTGGTTTGAGAAACACTGATGTAATGGGATCCAGAATTCCATTTCCATTGTAACTTCTGCCCACTGGGTCACTTTTTCTCCTGGGATCCAGCAGGTCTCCTGGAATCCACTTTTTTAACCTTCCGGAAGGCCGTGGGAGAAGGTGAGGTTGGAGCCTGAATATGGTGGCAAGGTCTGGGTTGGAGAATGGTGGGAGCACCAGATTCTTCTAGCTTTTCTTGTTTTTACAGTGTTTTGATTTTGTGCCACAGCAATTAATTAAGACACACATATTTTTAAAAACCCAGTTCTTTACAAGAATTGCTTGTTTTTGAAAGAAAAAGTTCCCTAAACCCTTTGCTCATGAAAACAAAATAAAACCATCAAAGAACACTTAATTATTATGCATCTCTTTGATCCCAATCAGTTTATGTTCTGATAAGAAAGGCATCTTTCCAACTGAGGAATGAAATACAAAAATATAAGATACGGATATATAATATTGAAGATGGCAATGACAGCATAGTGAGAGAAGACATGTATTTTAGATTATTGGGTTATTGGAAAGCAGCCATTTCCTTGGATCACTGCAGTTGTTAAGGGTTGTGTCTGTTCGTTGCTGTTGCCTATTCCTTTTGGTTGGAATGGCTTGACCTACTCTGCTCAAACCATCCCATTGACATTAATACCCTCTGTGGTACTCATGGACCCGTTCTTGATTTGAACAAACTAGTGGCCCAGCCTGATGCTCACAAATCCTCACAGGATACTCTGCCCTATCATGATTTTAAAGACATCCTTTTGTTTCCACTTTAGAGTATGTTTATCGGTGATGGAAATGTAAAAGGGGTAAGTAGCTGGAAACAAAGCATGAAAGGGCATCTAAGAGTGATTCTTGCCTCGTTCATTAGAGGATCACAGAGAGGGAAGGGAAAATCTAATCAGCATTCAGGTTCTTGGTGTAGCAAAACTGTGCACCTCACTTTTTAACATCAGGTCGTTTGCCCTGTGAATATCTCCAGGCTCATAATTTCTTCTTCATTTCCTTCAAGGGAATTCCACTATTTCCATAGCATGTTTAGATGAAGACAATACGTTACGATGAGCAGGGTGTGGCACTAGAAAGACCTCTACGGTCCCTTCCAACCCACTTTTTCTATGTTCTGTGTTCAGAATGGCCTAGGTCTCTTTTGGATCTTTTTCTGACTAGCAAAAATCTGAAATTTGAGCTGAAATTTTATTAGAAATTAGAAGAGGACATGGGAATCTTCTTTTGGGTTTCAGAGACCGGTTGCTTCCTATACAGTAGCTGCACAGGAAAACATACGAAGGAGATCTTGATGGATAGAGAAATCTGTATCTACAACCATGTCTCTCTTTTCCTTTTGTAACTTACTTTGGAGTAAAAGGAGATGGGGGTGCAGGAGGCCTAGAAGAGAGAGGGGCCCAAAATGTCTTCCCATTAGATATAGCTTTGCACGGAATGGATTTCAGATGTAATAGATTCTCTCACTTTCTTTTATTTCACATGGAAATTTTGTGAAACCCAAAAAAGGAGATTTTCAACTCATCTGAAATATTTAACAAAGAAAAAGTCTACCTTAATAACCTGGTCTACTACTTCGTGTTACAAAGCACATGCAACACACTTATTCTGGCTATTAATCTATTCTGCAATTTCCATAATATATGAAGTGGTAAGCAGATCAAATAGCTCACATTCACACCACGTAGTAATCCATAGAACAATTTAAAGAAACCTCATCAAGATGAAAGACATCTAGGTTTGAAGTTGTGTCGGTGCAGCTGGTAGGCTTGTCCTTGACTTGGTTCGGTAACTAACATGAACTCAAAGTCACATATGAAATGTGATCATGTTGTGCAAGGTTCCTGAAAGAGCTTTAACTCCGGAGCTAGGTCTGTTAAAGGCCCTCTGTTCTCAGCAACGAACTTCATGCATCAAGGGATAAACTCAGTGCAACCATTTTTCTCTGTGCACATTATAGATGTGTGAATTTGAAAGGACATTGAAAAGAAAGTCTCCCAACAGTTAATACTAATGTGTGTTTTTAGCAAATATCACTATGTGTTGTGTGAAAGAATGCATGTTTTTTAATCTGGAGAATGAAGATTCATATGTCTGATGCTGAAGATGGTGGTGATGCAGTGGTGGGATTCAAAATATTTTACTACCGGTTCTGTGGGCGTGGCTTGGTGGGCATGGCTTGGCTTGGTGGGTGTGGCTTGGTGGGCGTGGCAGGGGAAGGATACTGCAAAATCCCCATTCCCTCCCGATCAGCTGGGACTCGGGAGGCAGAGAATAGATGGGGGCGGGGCCAATCAGAGGTGGTATTTACCGGTTCTCCGAACTACTCAAAATTTCTGCTACCGGTTCTCCAGAACTGGTCAGAACCTGCTGAAACCCATCTCTGTGGTGATGGCACAGTTTGAGAAGTCATAAGTATGACCACATCAGAGTAGAACGTTACCTTTTATTTCCCTTTAGAACTTGAATGAGGGTGGTAAGGGTGCAGTGATGGTAAGTAGCTTTTGTTTATTTTCTGCCATTGCTTTCTTTCCCATTCTTCTTCCGTCCAAATAAGCAACCTGCTTCATTCTTCTACCTAAACAGAAAACACCTTCAGACTCCCCCGAGCATAATCACAACAGGAAGAGCCCAAATATTTGGCCTGTTTTTACCTTCTTTTCCAATTGATCCCTTAAAAATTGGCCAAATCGCCCATACCTGTTTGGGGCTTGATACTCCCCCCCCCCCTTAACACAATTCTTCCCTCCCAATGTGCACAGTTGCAGCAGCCACCCCACCCACCCACAGATGAAACACAATTCTCCTACAAAAGCTCCAGAAAGGGAACACAGATGCTCCCTTGGTCCCACCAGCCAGACCCAGTTGGCACTTGCGATGTTTCTCTTTTCCTTAGGGGTTCCTCCAGTGCATGGAGAGATCGGATAAGAGGCTGGCATCCAGCCAGTCTGGCTCAATCCACTGAGCACTCATAGAGTTAAAGCAGCACCAGTCCATGGCTGCCCTTCTGGTGCTTCCTCCACGCCTTCCTTCCCCTGCCACGTTGGGGGGATTAATCCTTAGCAGAGGCATCCTGAGGTGGTCTTTATTTGACTCGGAAGCCATATAGAAAGGCACAGGTTGTGGTTGGCTGGTTTGAAACTCAAAGTTGTGTTTGTAAAGTCCCTGGTTTGGCTCACCATTTTCTGTCTTCCAGGCTCTCCCTTACCATCATCCTGTCCCTGGTGGACTCCGTCCTGGGATGTTTGTATATGTTGAAGGCGCAGTGCCCAAAGACAGCACCGGGTAAAGTTCCTTTGCGGGCTCGCAGGAAGGGCAAGATGCTACCTTATTCAAAACAATAGTAATAAGACTATTATGTTGTTAAGGATAGCTTGTATAATCCAAATTCTGCCTTTCTTAATTTTCCTGCTTCTTCCAACTCCAACTAAGCTATGCGGGTTAGGAATTTTGAGTTTTCTCTTAAAGCAAAACAACATTATCCTACAGATTGTAGCTTCAGAGCAATGGAGAAGCGAGTGGGGGAGGGGAGAGCAGAACTTTCCTCTGAGATTGCTGTAAACCCACCCTCCCCTCCCCATTTTATTTTCCTCTTCTTTTTCCCCCGTTTGCTCCAGATTCGGTGTGGACTTTGCCTTTGCAAAGCATCAGGGGGCCGATGTCCCCTTCCACTTCAACCCTCGCTTCAAGGGGTGGAATAAAGTTGTGCTCAACACATTTGAGTCTGGCGGGTGGGGAAAGGAAGAGAAACGCAAGATGCCCTTCCGGAAGGGCGAGCATTTTGAGGCCATCTTCATTGTCACTGAGGCCGGATACCAGGTTGGTACACTTGACAGAGGCCCCTTTGGGACTGCAGTGGGGCTCTTGATTCCCCCTCCAGAATTCGCTATTTGTCTGGAATGAACCACAAATATATTGTATCACTAAGTTAATTATTTCATCACTGTCGTAATGCAAACAGTCACTAAAGGAGGACGACCTGTAGCTGAATGGAAAACATTTTGGTCCAGGGAGGAAAAGATAATTATTGGCAAAAAAAAGGCCTCTCCCTTATTACATTTATTTATTTATGAACTTTTTGACCCCCTCTGTGGCCACTCTGTTCAGCTTTCGGCTGGGATGTGTTTATGGCAAGAATAAACAGATTTTTCCTGCAAAGAAAATGGACGATCCCAAATAAGACTTGATCCCTTCTGCTTTGTCCTCTGACAGATCCTGGTGAACAGGAAGCTGTTCTACGTCTTCAGGCACAGAATTCCACCACAAAGTGTGCAGTTTATTAATGTTGTTGGAGACCTGGAGCTGCAGACCCTGAATGTGACGGCAGGACCAATGATAGGGAACATGGTAAGTGTTTTGCTATTGACAAGTCGGCACCTCCTGATCCTTGATCTTTCTTTGGGAATGGATTCTGGGTTGGTTCAATCCCCATGCTGCCACTTTCTCTTTCTCCCTTCCAGTTGCTCTTCTCGTACACCTTTCTTGACCCCGAAGAATGGCTGCCCCTCTGGGTCCTCAATTGACATGGCTTACATCAATGCATGCTAAGAAAAATAACCATCCAAGGCAGGGGTGAAATGCTACCGGTTCGGCTCGGTTCGCCCGAACTAGTAGTAACAAATGCTTCCCGTTCTCTGAACCGATAGTAAAAAATGCTTTTAAAAAGTAAAAAAAAAGGTTCCAAGAATCGGGCAGCACAGCTGATTGTCACAGCTGATGAACCTTTTTTTAAAAAACTTTTTTAAAAGCATTTTTTACTACCTATTTGCCCGAACTGGTAGTAAAAAAATGCTTTAAAAAGTAAAAAAAAGGTTCCGAGATCAACTGTTTGACAATAAGCTGTGCCGCCCGATAAACTACCTATTCGCCCGAACTGTGACTCTGTGAGGTTCCTGCTTGTTCCAGGGGCCATTTTGTGTGAAGTCCAGCTGCTTCTGCATTGTGTGTGAGTCAGTTGTGTAGTTTTTGTATTGTTTGTGTGTGAAGTGTGAAAGTTGGTTTTTGAGCTCTTTGTGGCTCTGTGAGGTTCCTGCTTGTTGTTGCAGGGGCCATTTTGTGTGCTTTTCCATTGTGTGTGAGTCAGTTGTGTGGCTTTTGTGTTGTTTGTGTGTGACGTGTGAAAGTTGGTTTTTGAGCGCACCCGGTCACATGACCATGACCACCAAGCCACGCCCACCCAGTCACATGATCACCAAGCCACGCCCACCAAGCCATGCCCACAGAACTGGTAGGGAAATTTTTTAGATTTCACCACTGATCCAAGGGCGATACTGGGGTCAGCAACTGCACAGGGAGAAAATTTACTGGAGGCCGAGGTCCTGCGCTTCCCCCTTGCAGATGCCCATAAAGTAGAGTTTCTCAACCTTGGCAAATGTCTCTGGAGATTCTCAGTCCTCCAGGTCCTGGTTGTCCCAAAGGTGCTTTTTCAGGAGGCAACTGGACTTTCTTGTTTTTTGATTGAAGACGTTTCATTTCTCATCCAAGAAGCTTCTTCAGCTCTGACAGGATAGTGGGGAATGGAAGGAGTTATGCTCCTTGCAGACAGCTGGTCATTTGCATTCTTTGAGAGGGTCATTGAGGCCACCTGGAGGTTTATCTGTGTCCTCAGGGTCACCTGAGTAGTGCAAATGGGTGTGGAGCCTTCTTGGAACTGCTGAAAGGATCTGTGTTTTAGACTGGAGATAGAGGGTATCATACCCCTCCCCCTCTGTTGAGAGAGGGCTGTTCAATTTTGACATAGATGGCCTCTTTGACCCCTCTTTCAAACCAGCTGTCCTCTCTATCCAAAATGTGGACTTTGCTGTCTTCAAAAGAGTGATTGAGTGGCCTCAACGAGTCTCTAAAAGAATGCAAGGAATATAAATCCTTCCATTCTCCATCATCCAGTCAGAGCTGAAGAAGCTTCTTGGATGAGAAGTGAAACACCTTCAAGAAAAAACAAAGTCCAGTTGCCGCTTCAAAAAGCACCTTTGGGTCAACCTCGGTAACTTTATGTTGTGTAGTCTCAACTCCCAGAATGGCTTAGAAGATGCCCACATATCCTTATTACCAGACAGGAACTTCAGGGAGTGTGCAGTGACTGAACATGGCAAGTTGCCTCTGCCTTCACAAGCTTAGAAGTCTGCTGCGTGTACTTTTTCCAGACTCTGAGAAATGGGGTGATAACTTTCTGTGAATAATGCACAAAATAAGTTTAGGCCAAGGCCACTGTGTAATTTTTTGCTCCTTGCCAATAGCTTTCTATGTTTTTGAAAAATTGGGTGACAATCCCCAATAGTCTATTAATAGCTGAGTTCAGTTGCTTGTCCTGGTGCAGGAGAGAGAGAGGGAGGGAGGGAGAGAGGGGGAGAGAGAGAGGGAGAGAGAGAGAGAGAGAGAGAGAGAGAGAGAGAGAGAGAGAGAGAGAGAGAGAGACTTACTTGAAAGACAACAGAGAGGATGCGTTGGCTTACTTTTATGCTATTAATTGTGAATTAATTTGATTAATGAATTATGCATTAATTGCCTAACGGTCCATAGCCGATCTAGTCATTTCCTACCCTAAATCTTAGTCATCGTTTCCTGTGGCGCAAGGTTGGTGAGGTGGTATTATCCAACTGCTTTGGACTAAAATTCCAAAATTTAATTTTTTAAAAAGAAAAATATTAAATTTAAAAAAAAAGGATCTCTTGTCGCTGTTTCCAGAGAGAGAGAGAGAGGGAGGGAGGGAGGGAGGGAGGGAGGGAGAGAGAGATTCTCCTGCTATGATCAGTTTAGCCCCGCAAGATTAACATAACACATTTAATCTGTTTCCTCCATTCACACAACAGAGTGATTTGCAACAGGCTAAGCCACCTCTCCAAAAGTAACCAAGTTGAGCAAATGGTACAAAGGCACCCAGGAAGGCTTCAACTGACCTTGGGTGAATGTGCCACACAAACTCGGCCAAGTTGTCTTCTTATCTTTTAGGATACGATATGGGCCACCACTAAATCTTCCTGTAAATACTCAAAAGGAAAAAAAGGGGGGGTAAAGGGCATCCAGGGCTAGAGATTTTGGGAGGAAAAACATGGGATTGTTAACAGCCTGTTTGGATTTCTCTCCCACCAGATAACGACCTCTCCTGAAATCTACCACTTAGTAAGTACCAAGAGGCTTGCTAACCCAGCCTGTCTCTCCTTAAAACTGATACTTCAGCTGACAGGGGATACTGTCTCTTAGCCGGTATTTTAGTCCCGGGGATCAGGCCTGTGGCACAGTCCCAGTCTCTACGTGGGGGAAGGGCTGCTGCTTCTTCCTTCAAATATATCTGTGAAATCCGCATATTTGCTCTGTAGTTTGGAATTGGCTTCCCTTTGGCTTACCACCAGCAGGAGCAAGGGTTTCTGGGTGTGGTGACGAAGGCAAGCCGAGTTCCCAATCTACTGAGGGATTGTGAAGTTGAGGTGGCTTGTGACATAAAGGCTTATTATGCTTTTTGTCAGAGCAGGTTTATTGGAAGTAATGAAAACATTGGTCACTTATTTGTCAAAAGAAATCGGCCACCCTTTTTAACACAATTCCTCCCTCCCGGTGTGCATAGTTCCAGCAAAAGTCCCCCACGGTTCTCCTATAAAAGCTCCAGAAATGCAGAGAAAAAGGCCAACTCTTGGTCCCACCAGCCTGTCCCTCACACTTGCAAAGTTTCTCCAGTGCAGGGAGCGATGGGAAAAGACCCTGGCACCCAGCCAGTCTTGCTCAATCCACTGATCAACCCACAGATTTAAAGCAAAACCAGTCAGTGGCTGTAGTTCTGGTGCTTCCTCCACGCCCTCCTTCTGCTGTCACATCGGGGGGATTAATCCTTAGCAGAGGCCCTCCCAGGAGCTCTTGGTTTGACTCGGAAGCCCCGTGGAAAAGCCGATACAAGGCAGGAGTTGCGGTTGGCTGGTTCGAAAGCCAGAGTTGTGCTTTGCAGTTAAGTCCCTGGTTTGGTTCATTATTTTCGTCTCTTCCAGGCTCTCCCTCATGATCAAACTGTCCTTGGTGGACTCCATCCTGGGATGTCTGTGTATGTGCAAGGCACGGTGCCCGAAGACAGCAACAGGTAACATTCCTTTGGAGGCTCGCAGGAAGGGCAAGATGCTACCTTACTCAAAATAATAGTCATAGGATTATTATGTTGTTAAGGATAGGTTGTATAATCCAAATTCTATGCCAAGATTAAAACCTTTCTTAAGTCTTCAGCTACTTCCACTTCCTGCTTCTTTCAAGTCCAACTAAGTCATGAGGGCTAGGAACGTGATTCTTCCCTTCAAGCAACAAGCCAGAGCAAAGGAGAAGGAAGGGGCAGAACTCTACTCTGAAATGCCTGTACCCCCCCCCACCCCCCCGTTTAATTTTCCTCTTCTTTTTTCCTCTCTTTCCTCTAGCTTCTCGGTGGACTTTGCCTGTTGCCAGCATAAGAGGGCCGACGTTCCCCTCCACTTCAACCCTCGCTTTTTTCGGGAGAATCTTGTGCTCAACACCTATCAGTCTCACAGGTGGGGAAAGGAAGAGAAACTCCAGAATCCCTTCCAAAAGGGCGAGCATTTTGAGATCATCTTCATTGTCAATGAGGCCGAATACCAGGTTGGTACATGCGACAGAGGCTCCTTTGGGGCTGCAGGGGCCCCTTCATTCTCTCCCCCCACCCCCCAAATTCACCATTTGTTTGGAATGAACCACAAATGCATTGTATTGCAAATTTAGTATTTCATCACTGTCATAATGCAAACAGTTACTAAAGGAGGACGACCTGTAGCTGAAAAGAAAATATTTTGCTCCGGAGGCCGGGGGTGGGGGAGAAAAACCAGGTGTCGATGAAATAAAAGGCCTCTCTCTTTCTATATGTACTTATTTTGACATTTTTGAGTCCGTTTCTAACCATCCTGCTCTGCTTTGCATTCCTGGCAAGAATAAACATTTTTTTTTTCCTGCAAAGAAATTGGATGATCCCAAATGAGACTTGATTCCTGCCACTTTGCCCTCTGACAGATCCTGGTGAACGGGAAGCCCTTCTGCAACTATAGCCACAGATTTCCACCACAAGGTGTGCAGCTCATTAGGGTTGATGGAGACCTGGATCTGCAGTCCCTGAATGTGACGGCAGGGCCAAAGATGGGGAACACAGTAAGTTGTTTTGCTATTGACAAGTCGGCACCTCCTGATCCTTGATCTTTCTTTGGGAATGGATTCTGGGTTGGTTCAATCCCCATGCTGCCACTTTCTCTTTCTCCCCTCCAGTTGCTCTTCCCGTACACCTTTCTTGACCCCTAAGAATGGCTGCCCCACTGGGTCCTCAGTTGTTTTGGCATACAAATCTGCATGCTAGCAAAAATAACCATCCTAGGATACCAGGGCCAGCAACTGAACAGGGAGCAAATTTCCCCCAGGCCAAGGTCCTGCGCTCCCCTTTGCCGATGCCCGTGAAGCAGAGTTTCTCAACCTGGCAGTTTTAAGATGAGTGGCCTGAACTTCCATAATGGCTTAGCAGACATCTGCCCGTCCTTATTAACAAACACCAGCAGCCAAGAAATGTGCAATGTTGTTTTCCTATCCTTTCGAATATTATGATGAACCCTGGATATGGGCCACCACAAAATCTTCCTGTAAATACTCAAAAAGAAAAAAGGGGGGCAGGGGGCAAGGACTTACAGGGCTAGCGATTTTAGAGGAAAAACATGGGGTTGCTAATAGTCTGTTTGGATTTCTCTCCCACCAGATAATGACGTCCCCTGCAATCTACCACCCAGTAAGTACCCAGCATGTCTCTCCTTACTTTACCCAAATTTGTGGGATGGGACAGACCCCAGGAGGTGGGGAGTCCGTCTGTGTGCATTCCGGTGGAATTCAAGGAGCCTAGTATTTCCTAGTGTTTGGCTTTGATCATGCTTACGGTGAACAACAAGGACTAGAAACTGGAAATTTTACCAAGTAATCTTCCAAATGCTTCACCAAGCCTCTAAAGTCAGATGGAAGGAAGAAAAAGGAACAATGAATGGGATATTTAAGGGAAAATTAGCTTCCTTCGGGTTAAGGGGAGGATGAATAATAGTCCCTTTCCCGCATGTCAAAGGCTCCCCATCACTCAGAAAATCTCTAGTTGAACGAGAGAAGTTGGGGTGGGAGGAGGCTGTTGAGTCAATGTGGGGCAGAGTAGAAAGAAAAACCTATATATTGCACCAGGAAACCAGCTCGTAGAACCAAGGTTGATGATTTCATCTATAAACTCAGTCTTTTGTGATGCAGGCTCTTACACAGCCTGTGATTCAAAAAATCAACACAACAGCCACGCCAGCAACATCACCACCCCACCTATTTTCTGTGTTCATTGCACATGAAACAATAGGCTGGGCTTTGTTGGCTCCATCCAGGCTTCTATCTTGAATATTTTGACCACACACTGCAGGCAGCTCTACTGAGCAAACAAACCACTTGAACGCAGCCAATGTCTGAGTTGCCTGGTTAAAGGAACCACCTGACACAAGATCCCGCAAGCTGCCTCCCACCCATGTTGTGGGTCTCCCATTTGGCACCCCAAGACCTACTGGACTGCAACTACCTTGGCCTCCAACTAGCAGGGATGAGAGCCACATGATTGGATTGGAGAGTCTTCAGTGTAACCTGGGTTCATGTCTATTTCAGCCGGTGCCCTACACAGGCGACATCCCTGGAGGTCTGGGAGCCGAGAGGACCATCACAGTGCGAGGGTCTATTCCGAAGAACGCTAAAAGGTCTCAAGTCCCCCCCTTTTTTTTGCATGATTTGGGGATTCAGGCAGAGGAATGGAATCGTAACCATTGGGCATAGGTGCCTTTCTGCAGTCAGGGCCACAAGTCCCACGCTGCTGCATCTCCCTGGCATCACACATTTCAGCCCAACTTGCCACCTGGCCCAAGAGTTAGACACTGGGACTCTGGTTTGGCACAGCAAAGCACCAGTGTTAGGGCCCCTCGTAGTCCTTTCCCAGTTCATCTCCTTTCTCTGACTCTCCCATCTCTACACATCCGCAGATTCGGCCCAGAGGACAAGGAGATTAAGGGCGGTGGAAGCACAATTCTGCACAGTATAAACACAATCTGTGGAACTCACTGCCACAAGAAGCAAGGGCTGTTAGCTTAAGGCAGGGTTCCCCAAAGTGGGGAATCAGAAGTTTGATGAAAGGTTGGACGAGTGAAAGAGTTTGGGGAATTCTGGAAGTGGATTTGAAGAAAGATTTGGAGCCAAACTGTCATTAAGCAGTAATCAGCTGTTCTTCATCAGAAGAATGCTAGTCACTGCTAGACTGCTGCTGAATATATTTTTATTTTAATATCAATAGCACTTAAACTTATATACTACCCTAAAGTGATTTACAGCATTCTCTGAGGGGTTTACAATCTCAGCATATTGCCTCCAATAATCTGGGCCCTTATTTTACTGACTTTGGAAGGATGGAAGGCCGAATCAACCCCGAGAATCATTGGGATCGAACTCCAGGCTGTGGGCAGAGTTAGCCTGCAATACTGCATTCTGACCTCACCATCAGGGCTCCTTAATATGTGTTTAATTTATAACTCACTGAGAGTTGGTTTAATTGTGGCAGGATGTAAATGCAATGAATAAATAAATACCTAAAATGCTAACTAGAACTTACACATTCAGCAGCAGTCTACCAATAAATAATATTTGGAAAAAGTAACAAGAGTTCTTTTTTTTCCCCTTTAGCCTTCATCCATGGAAGGATCTGGCAGATTGCTATTGGATTAACGGGCAGGGGGGAATCAGAATTCCCTTTATTTACTCCAAAGACTGAGACAAAGACTGAAATGCCTGCTTTTTCTCTCTCTCTTTCCAAGGTTTGAAATCAATTTTATGGCTGGCCAAGAGATCCCTCTGCATATAAACCTTCGCATGAAACCGTGGAGAGCCGTAGTGCGCAATAGTTTTTTGAATGGCAGCTGGGGAAATGAGGAACGCAATGTGACCCTTAACCCTTTCCAGCCTGGGCTGTACTTTAAGGTGAGTTGGCTTCGATTCCAGCAGGGAGGGATGTCCACAGGGAGGAGGTCACAAAAGTCAATATGGCTGTCACGGCTATTCAATCGATATATTGGCCATATTTTACCTGGCTTATGCGGACACCCCTGGATTCCAGCAAAGAGCTTGGCTGCTTGCCAGCAAGGCAGTGGGAAGTGGAGAGAAGATCCAGCTGGTGCCTTCCAATTGTGTAAGACTCCATCTTCCATAATTCCCAGCTAGCACAATTTTGAAATCTGAACAGTTGGAAGGCTGGCGTGATGAATGCCCCCTCTAGTGCAGATGAGTGGAATTGCCTCACCAAAATGCCATTCAGAATCATGTTTTTAGCTCTCTGATGGGAAATTACCCTCACATTGCCCTGGGGGTGTGCAGGGGTGTGTGCAGGGGTGGGCTTCAAAAATTTCAGCAACGGGTTCTCTGCCTGGTTGCTGGGTGGGCGTGGCCATGGTGGGCGTGGCCTAGTCAGCCTCCTGCACCATCGGGGGGGGCGTTTTCACGCTCCCCAGGCTCTGGAGCCGTTTCTGGCATTCTGGAACTTCCGGGAGGCCCGTTTTTCGCCCTCCCTGAGCCTCCATGTGGGCCCTGCACTTACCTCGCATCCAAAACGGGCGGCGTGGAGACTCCTGGGAGGGGTTGGGTGGGAAGCTGCGTGCACCCTGCACTTATCTGCATCCAAAACTGGCCGTGTGGGGACTCCAGGGTGGGGTGGGGTGGGCGGGGCCAGCCAGGGGTGGGATTTGGAGGTTCTCTGAACCGGCTATAACGTCAGCTACGGGTTCTCCTGAACCCAGGCGAACCCGTAGCAGCCCACCCGTGTGTGTGTGTGTGTGTGTAGAAAACAGCATGGCAGTTGTGACCCCCCATTAAAGTCCCCATCCCTTATATATAGGGGGTGCTTTTTGATTTTGATGCAAGCTACCCTGTTTCCCCCCCAAATAAGACATCCCCTGATAATAAGCTCAATCAGGCTTTTGAGTGCATGGCAATAAGGCCAAGCGCTTATTTCAGGGTTCAAAAAAATGTAAGACAGGGTCTTATTTTCGGGGAAACACGGTATGGATGGTGTGGACTGCGGACCCTCCTGTGTGGAGGACCGTAACTATAGCAATAGCACTTAGACTTATATACCACTTTACAGTGCTTTACAGCCCCCTCTAAGCGGTTCACAGAGTCAGCATATTGCCCCCAACAATCTGGGTCCTCATTTTACCCACCTCGGAAGGCTGAGTCAACCTTGAGCCGGTGAGATTTGAACCGCCGAACTGCAGCTAGCAGTCAGCTGAAGTAGCCTGCAGTGCTGCACTCTAACCACTGCGCCACCTCGGCTTTTTGATCCAGATGTGTTAGTTCAGCCATGTTAACATCCTCCTTCTCTTCCCAGCTCTCAATCCATTGTGACAACCATGAATTCAAGTTTTATGCCAACGACCAGCCCTTCTTCAACTACACCCATCGTTATGTCCCTATCAAACACATCCGCACCCTGGAGATCGATGGAGACGTGACCCTTTCCTACATTAAATACTAAGCAATGGGGGGGGGGGGAGATCAGTAGCAGTATAGACCAGGGGGGGTCTATCTCTTCTATCTCTCTCAGTCTGCCAGTACATTTAGAATTCTGCTGAATTTGAGTGGTCTGCAAGTATCAATCAATCAATCAATCAATCAGACACTCAAGAATAATTGAGAATATTAAGCAACATTTTCAATAAAGCATTTGATCAAGGAATGCAACAGGCTTTCTTTTCTGCCTTCTGAATTTGATCTGTAGATGATACAAATATTTTTTTTAAGTTGGTGCCCTCCAGATGTGTGGGAACAATGTTTCTCAAACTTGGCAAGTTTAAGATGGGTGGACTTTAACCTCTAGATATCCCCATCTCATACTAGATGCTGATCCATCTTATGGCTTTGTATACTTCACAAATTGCAGGGTGGATGGATTGAGAATGGAACTTTTTCAAAAGGACAAACAAATTCCCAACTTCCCTAAAGCCTAAGATACCTATAATTGGATCAGTTAAAGACCAGCAGCTCCATTCACACATCTTGTTTGAACCTTGGTTAGAGTGAACTCAACCCGTATGGCAAATTTACCATCCATTCCCCGAAATGTGGGAATGCAGTAGCCAATTAAATGTGTCGTGTGAACCCAACCCAGGTAGTCTCTGTAGGGATTGGTGCTGAGTTACCCTTCGCTTTGCTTCAGAATGAGACTTTCCAGCATCACCCAGGAGTCCAGGTCCAAGCCCTACAGGACAACCGATTGTACAACATGCGCTGCAGGAGAGAAAAATCAAAGTGACTAATGGTGGACAATGTTTCTAGTCCTCTTGAGGACAAAACCTTGTCTTTACTCTTAGAAAGGCCCAGCAGTTCAAACACCTCTTTAGGCCAGAATTATTTGTCTGGGGCTCGAAAATATGGCTTCAAATTGCTGGGAAGAATCTACAGAATCCTCATGGAGCCTGAGAAACAAGAGAGTGGATGGATCCAGATAACTATCAGCTGGTTTCTATAACTTGCTAAACACTTACACCCAGGTTAACTAAAATGGCTCTATTCATTTGCAACTCTCGAAGAAACCACATTAGTTTAGCCTAGGGACTCCAGAACCCCATTTAGCCTACTTTTTAATGGAATCCTGTCATTCCTGATGGGGTTTAGGAAAGCCATGAAGACGGGTCCCCTTGCAGTCATATACAGCTAGTCCTCACTTAATGACCATCATTGGGACAGGCATCTCTCTTACTAAGCAATGTGATCATTAAGCAACACATTACATGACTGACATTTGTGATTGTACTGCCATTGATTCTGCTTGTTGGAAGCTGGCTGTAATATGTGCAAATGGTGATCGTGTGACCACAAGACATTGTGATGGTGATAAATACAAGGACCACTCATAAAGTTACTTCTTCAATGCCACTGTCACTTTGAACTGTCACTAAGTGAGGTAGTTGGTAAGCACGCTTTACTTTTAATAGATTATATTGATTTATGAAATGATATGGTGGGTCTGATGGGAGAATTGTACTATCGGGTTGTTCTTTTGATGGTACCTAGGAATGCAAGCCAGTCACAAGTAAGTGAAACAGTATCTCAGCTTGAGCAAAGAAGTAAATAAATCAAGTACAGTTCTGGACTGAATTGAATTTGGCTCCGTCCAAGTCTCTATCTCTTGTTCGTTCTTCCTTGGAATTTTCCAGTTGATATTCCGACTTCTTGTTCACTCCAAACTGTCAAACGAGTCTCTGAGATTTCTGGGGCTTGCATCAAAATCTTTATATCTGCCAATAACATTTCTCTAACTCGCCGTTACCTCTGTTTCTGCCGTTGCAGAAGGTCGATGTTAAAATGATATCATCTACCTTGAGTGCTGGTGCAAAAAATGAGTCTTGAAAGGCTCATTCCTCTCTTTCAAGAGATCCTGGTTGATTCCTCTCTTTCCAAATTGCAAGACCTTCAATGGCTGTGCACTGATGATGTTGCCTGGTTTAGTAATGAAATGTCTGTAAAAAAAATTCACCAGGCTCAGAGGAACCAAGGAACCCCCACAGTTCAACCCGGAGCTACGAATATTCTCTTCTATTGGTACAGCTGTTTACTCGGCAGTATCTGAGATCCTAAAGAAGACCTGCCACCTTATTGATCCATCACCCTAAAACCTCTGATAAATCCTTCTCAAATCCCCCAAATCATCGTTTTCACTTCCGCATGTATACATAGGTGAATGCCAGAGGCACGGTAGAGACAAAGAAGGGGAGACCTGGCTGTGAGTGAAAGACATCACGTGCCCCCAATTAGAATCGTCTTGCACCCATTTCCTGCCCCAGAGATGCTTCGGATTGCATTGGGGGGAGGTCCCAGCAGAGCCCCCCAAAAGGCAAGCAGGGAGGGAGGGGTCCCCCCATTGCTTCTTTGGGGCTTCAGCTCCATCCACAAAAGGGCCTGCCCTGCCCAGGCTCTATAGTTCCCCCCTGAAAGGGTCTGAAGGAACAGGGAGGGCCGCTGCCCAGACAAGTCAGGTCAGAGAAAGAGACCCGAGTCCGGCCACAGAGCGACTTCAGGCTGAAGATGAAGGCGGGAAGCCCAGCCAGGCTTGCAAGATCTGAGGCTGCAATTTCATCATGAAAGCGGCATTAAGAGGCAGACTTTGGTGTCCCTTGCCTGGCCTGCCTCGCAGGGCTGGCACCACACGGCCTCCCCCGGCCTGGAGCCCCCAGGGGAGTTTCGGTTGGGGGGTCCCAATTGCAGGGAAGCCCAGATGGACTAGCAGACGCCCAGGAGGGAAGCATGGATTCCCTTCTGAAGAACAGGGAATGGGCCAGGTTGAGTTAGACAGGTGGTGTTAGGGAAGGTGTGGGTGTGAGTGTGGGTGTGAACATGGGTGTGGGTTGAAGTAGCACAAGAGGCTGCTGGGCGTTCCTAGTCATCAAGCGCCCCCTGAGGGAGAGAGGAAAATCTGCCTGGAGACAGAGAAAGCCCGCCAAAACTGAGGTAAATGGATTCGACCAATCAGAGGCTACTGATGTCATCTATAAGCTATATACTGTAAATACTGGTTTTGAGGGGATGAGGTCTTTGCTTGCTTTGAGGCAATTAGAACAAAGAATATAGAACAGTGATGGCGAACCTTTTTTTGCTCGGGTGCCAAAAGGGCGCGCGTGTGCACAATAGCATGCTCGCGCGTGCCCACACCCATAATGCAATGCCGTTCCCGCATGCATGCGTGCACAACCCCCCATGCTGCCCCCCCCCATGCATGTGTGCAGACCTCACTGAATCCTCCGGACTTCCGGTACGCCCGTTGTGCCGTTTTTCGCCATCCACAGGCTCCAGAGGCTTTCCTGAAGCATGCGGAGGGCGAAAACGGCCTCCCCCACCCTCCGGAAGGCCAAAAGTCAGCTGGCCAGCGCGCACATGCACACTGGAGCTGACATAGGGCAACACCTCGCGTGCCCTCCGATATGGCTCCGCGTGCCACCTGTGGCACGCGTGCCATAGGTTCGCCATCACGGATATAGAATATCAGAATTGGAAGGGACCTTGGAGGTCTTCTAGTCAACCCCCTTATACCATTCTGGACAAAGGGCTGTCCAATCTCTGGACTAGAAGACTTCCAAGGTCCCTTCCAACTCTGTTATTCTATATTCTTTGTTCTAATTGTCTCAAAGCAAAATGTCCTTCTGTCCGGTTTCTTAATTCTCAGACTCTTCTTCACAACTTCTCTCATTTCTGTCAGCTTCTGTGAGAAAGTCCTTTCCTCTCATAACTATTAATGAATATGGCCACCATTCTTGGTTTATTTCTATTACAATTGACATAATTTGGGAAAGATCTTCAAGTGGCAAGGAAGCAACCGAGCATTAGCACAAAGAATTTGAATTTTTGCGTCAGTTTTCCATGGAAGGAAATTGATGACAACTTCCATTTATGTTGCTTTTTATTTCCCAGCTGGGAACAGACTGCTGAACAAGGTAGGTAGTGGCTTCAATTGCTGGATGCTGTTATGTGTTAAATACCTAAAATGAATCGAGATGAATTAGACCACCTAAGATTACTTCCCACAATAATATCTATAATAAAATAACTGTACTCATAAATACAATGTATATGTTTATTAATACTTCCTAGATCAGTGATGGCGAACCTATGGCACGCATGCCACAGGTGGCATGCGGAGCCATATCTGCCGGCACGCGAGCCATTGCCCTAGCTCAGCTCCAGCGCGCATGTGTGCACCGGCCAACTGATTTTTGGCTCGCGCGGAGGCTCTGAGAGGGCGTTTTCAGCCTCCAGAGGGCCTCCGGGAGGGTGGGGGAGGCTGTTTTCGCCGTCCCCAGGCATTGAATTATGGGTGTGGGCACTCGAGGAAAAAAAGGTTCGCCATCACTGGCCTAGATATTTACTGCATTTCTAAAAAATGTCTTATTTTTTCCCCCAGGGGTATCTGGTCTGCATCCACCTTCTTTCTTACTTCCCAATTTGAAAATAGAATGATAGCAAGCAATAGTACTTAGACTTACATAACGCTTCACAGTGCTTTACAGCCCTCTCTAAGTGTTTTACAAAGTTAGCCTCTTTCCCCCAACAAACTGGGTCCTCATTTTACCAACCTCAGAAGGATGGAAGGCTGAGTCAACCTGGAGCTGGTGAGAATCGAACTACTGAACTTCTGGCAGCCAGCAGACAACAGAAGTAGCCTACAGTACTGCATTCTAACCACTGCACCACCATGGCTCTTGATGATGTTGAGAGACAGGAGGCAGAGCTACAGACTGGACAACTGGCATTAAAAGATGTCTCTGTCCACAGGAGGAGTGTTCTGAATCAAGCGTAGATTGGTTGTGCTATCATCAGGCAGCTTAACAAGACGCAATGGTACATTCAATCAGATTATATTTTATTCTTCAGGCATCCTCTGACAACACTCACGGTTATGTAGAAGTTCTTCTGAATCTACAGTCATAATCTGGAACCATCACGAATATTGTAAAAAAGGATTAACGCTTCCATCTCCTTCTTCAGGCATGCTTTCTCGGTAGAGAGCTTGAAAGTGACTTCCTTTACTCCCGCCCCGCCAGGCATACTTCAATGACCAATAAGAGTACACAGTTATGATAACATGCCATGGATTACATGGCATGGACTACATTCCCCAGAATGCTATGTCTTAAAGAGACAGTTCTTAATTCTAGGCTAAACCCTTGCTAAGCCAGCACACTCCCCACATGGGATTGTAAATTCCTCTANCCCGCCCCGCCAGGCATACTTCAATGACCAATAAGAGTACACAGTTATGATCACATGCCATGGACTACATGGCATGGACTACATTCCCCAGAATGCTATGTCTTAAAGAGACAGTTCTTAATTCTAGGCTAAACCCTTGATAAGCCAGCACACTCCCCGCCTGGGATTGTAAATTCCACTATTAACTAACGAATTAACTAAAGTATATAACAGTATAGCATAAACAATACTAACTCAACTATCTAGTTGACTAACTAAACAAGGCATATAATCAAACAATGGAAACTTAACTATCTAATTGTCTAAAATAACAATGCATAAAATGAAGCAATGCAAACGATAAGGTAAACACAGGCA
>QLTV01000556.1:1204117-1219957 GCA_003457575.1 Thermophis baileyi
TTACAATCCCAGGCGGGGAGTGTGCTGGCTTATCAAGGGTTTAGCCGAGAATTAAGAACTGTCTCTTTAAGACATAGCATTCTGGGGAATGTAGTCCATGCTATGTAGTCCATGGCATGTGATCATAACTGTGTACTCTTATTGGTCATTGAAGTATGCCTGGGGGGCGGGAGTAAAGGAAGTCACTTTCAAGAATCTACCGGGAAAAGATGTAGCAACAAGGGAGATGGGGAAGCATTAATCCTTTCTTAAAATATTCGTGATGGTTCCAGATTATGACTGTAGATTCAGAAGAACTTCTACATAACCGTGAGTGTTGTCAGAGGATGCCTGAAGAATAAAATATAATCTGATTGAATGTACCATTGCGTCTTGTTAAGCTGCCTGATGATAGCACAACCAATCTACGCTTGATTCAGAACAGGGGTGGTGTATTTTTTTAAAAAATGTGGGAGCTACAACTCCCTGATTGAAGTCCCACCCCTTATGTATGGGGGGTGCTTTTTGATTTTGATGCAACTGTGGATGGTGTGGATTATGCATCCTCCTCCCTGGAGGATTGGAGATGATCCAGATGTGTTGGTTCAGCTGCGCTAACATCCTTCCTCTCTTTCCAGCTCTCGATCCGCTGTGGCAATTATCGATTCAGTGTTTATGCCAATGATGAGTACTTCTTCAGCTATGCCCATCGTTACATCCATTTCCCACAGATCAAGATACTCGAGATTAAAGGAGATGTGATCCTTTCCTACATCCAGTATTAAGAGGGGGGTGGTGTCAAAAGACAAGCACTGGTAGAGATCTCCTTTTTTCTCCCTCTCTGCCAGGACACTGAGAGTTGTGCTGAACTGATCTACAAAGCTCCAATAAACCAATCAATGAATCAATCAATCAATGACATTTGAGAAAAATAAAGATTAAGCAATGTTTTCAAAAAAACCTCTTGATCAAGCAATGCAAGCCTTATTTTTTTGCCGTCTGAAATTTAAAGACAAGAGTAAACTTAGAAATTTTAAAAAGTAACCCCCAGTTCCCAAGGCAGGTTCTAGGTAGTTGGCTATGCAGTCTCTGCTGGGTCAGGTTTAATTCTTGTCTTCTCCTAGGTGTATGCATAGGGATTATCTTTAACAAATTGTGGGTTATATCTATTCTATAACAGTGTTTTTTAAACTTGGCAATTTTCAGATGCATATAGTTCCATTCCCAGAATTCCCGAGTCCCAATTGGGAATTCTGGAAAACGAAGAATACACATCTTAAAGAGCCAAGTTGAAAACCACTCATTTATACATACGTCTATCAATTAATATCTGTAGAATCTTTAGATTTGGAAGTGTCAAAGAAGGCTGTAACCACCTCCATGAGGCAGGATGGCTGAGTGGCTTAATGATGCTGGACATGGTCTTTGCTCCAGTGATTCGAGTCCTAGAAAGACATAGCAGGCTGAGCTCGTCACTTACCTCAGCTTCTGCCCACCTAGCAGTTCAAAAGAATGTTCTATAGATAAATAGGTACCACTTCAATGGGGAGACGAGCTGGCGCTTCATGCGGTTAGAATTCTGCCGGTGCTGAACCTTCCTGGTTGCGACTCGTTTGTAAGATGGCTTTGGTGGAGGGAGAGAGCCTTGGATAACACTGCAGGAAAGTCATTCGTTTTTCTTTGTGATGCAGAGCTAGCTTGCCTTCCTGTGGCACACCTTGGGAAGCACACGAGAGTGAACCAAACAGGGGTAGCAAACAGGCAGTCAAACTACTGCTCTGCATTAGCATTGTAGTCTCCTGGCTAACGTAGCATTGCCATATACTAAATAAAATAAAAACCACCTCCATCACTTTTTTTTTAATCAAGTTCTTTTATTTTATATAATTTATACTTATCATTATGTGAATGGTGTGCTTTCTGAGTATCATACAGTTCAATACAAATAAACATTCATAATTATTACATTCCATTTTCCTTCTTCCATATTATTTACCCATCTTTTCTTATTTTGATATTAATGCTTAATACTCATGTTCCTTATAACGTTTCTTTCCCGGACTTATTTAACATTGTAATACATTGCTTTACCACCCTTCCATTCTAAACTTTAACCTCTTTTTCCCCCCTCCACATTATTATAGTCAAAGACATGATAATCTGTTATATTATTCATATTCCCATTATTTAACTCTTCCTCTCTCTATATATTAAAGTTCCTTTCTTTCTTCCTTCCATCATTTAATATCTCAATAGTGACTTCTAGTACCAATCACAATCATTTAAAGCAATCAATATATTCCCGTGATAGCAAACCTATGGCACTCATGCCGGAAGTGGCACGCAGAGCCATCTCTCCGGGCACGCGGAGCCATCGCCCGTTGCTCTTCCGGGTTCCGGCGTGCCAGCCAGCTGGTCTTCACGCATGCGGGAGCGCAGAAACCGAAAGAGCAGTCACCCGCTGCACATGCGCACACCGGGAAGATGATCTTTCTGTTTCCGGCGTGCACGCTGGCCACTTGGCCTGGTATCTGGCATACATGCGTGTGTGAAGAACAGCTCACGTGTCCAGACGCGGAGACGGGATCCCAGCGGTCGCTTCCTAAGGGAGCAGAGCTGTCACCCAGGACCGGCCAGCCAGGGCTTCCCTCCCTCCCCGCACGTGCGGGCTTCTTGCGTGGCCCCAGCCCTCCAGCCCACAGCGATGTGCGTTTGCGGTCCAGAGCGCCTGGCCGGCTCGGGCACACCAAAAGAGAAGCAGCAGCAGCAGCGCTGTTTGTTCTCGGTGGCGGGCAAGGGGGGCGGTGGTTCTCCTCCAGAATCCCTGCCACAAGCGGCAGGGTGAGAAGCGCTGCACAGTCCCAGGAGAGCAGGGGCAGGGCTGCTTGTTCTCGGTGGTGGGCGAGGGGGGGCGGCGGTTCTCCTCCAGAATCTCAGCCACAAGCGGCAGGGTGAGAACCGCTGCGCAGCCCCAGGAGAGCAGCAGGGGCAGGGCTGCTTATTCTCGGTGGCGGGCTGGGGGGGCACTTCATTGACACTCTTCCGGGTTCCAGCGGCGCCCACCCCCCCACAGCCTGTTTTTGGTCCCAGGAGGCTTCAGGGAGGCTTGCCAAAACGGGCAGTGGGGGGGATGGCGCGCATGCGCGGGGGAGCGCATGTGCTTTTGCGGGGGCAGGGGAGCTCAGGGGGGTCACACACACATGTGCGGGGGAGCAATGGGATCATGCACACATGCGTAAGGGGGTGGGGGGAGCACGGGGGACTGTCGCACGTGCAAGCGCGGAGAGCGTAGTGCACGGGGGGCATTGCATTATGGGTGTGGGCACGCAAACGCGCGATCCCCCCGCGCTCTCCCCGCTTTTGGCACGCGATAGCAAAGGTTAGCCATCACTGACATATTCTATCTTTTCCCTAGTTTTCTCAAACTGATTTTCTTATCCATATAATTCTACTATTAATACACATAACTATATCTACTTATCACATTACCTACACAAGTCATATTTTATACACTTTTGATACCATCATTCAACCTCTCATTTCCAATTAATAATAAATTCTCATTCCTAATTTTTCCAGTTTCATATCCATTTATAGTAAAATGTTTATCCTAATTTTTATATTATATACCAACTAATTGTCCAGCCTATATCATTCTAATATTAATATATTAAAATATGATCATAACATATCTATCACTTTTTCCCCCCTTAACCATTATCTTGTCCACATTCAATCCTTTAATCCTATCTTTTTTTTGACTTGTCTGCGATACTTTTCTCTTAAGTCTTTTATTCCATCTACTTCGAAGTTTATATTCTGAATCCATAATTTCATTTTTTCTCCTTGCCCTGCCCTTTCCCAGTTTAATTTGAAAGCTTTCTGTTCTAAATCCTATCTTTTCCCCCCAAGCCTCTTCCTGTTCCTATTTCTTTTTAAAATCTTTTAAAGTGTTTTCCCGTTTTAATTCCTCAATCCTTATTAATTTTAATAATTTTTCCTCGTTATCTTCTTTTTGCTGGTTTCTCAATTCTATTTCCTCTTCTATTCCAACTGATAATTCCATTCTTTCCTTCTTATCCTGGTCTTTGCTCCTTGTCTCTTGTGTACAACTTTCCTGTCTTCTATCTATACCAGTGGTTCTCAACCTTCCTAATGCTGCGACCCCCCCCCGCCCCCTCCCCGCGCGCTATGAGGTGACAAAGGGGGCGTGCCACCAGGGGTGAAATGCTCCTGGTTCGGGCGTGCCTGCAGGTTGCCGGACAGCTGGTAGCGACGGAAGCGGGATTTGGGTTCTTTTACCATCTGCGAATGCGCAGAATGCTTTGCGCATGCGCAGAGGGTAAAAGAACCCAGATGGCGGCGTCCGGGCGAAGTCTCCCGCTTCCACGCTATCAGCTGTCCGGCGACCGGCAGGCAAGCCTGAACCCGGCGCATTTCGCCCCTGGTGCCACGCCCCCTTTGTCTCCCATATTTTTCTCTTGTCTTTTATCCCATCTACTTCGAAGTTTATATTCTGAATCCATAATTTAATTTTTTCTCCTTGCCCTGTCTTTTCCCACTGTCTAATTTGAAAGCTTTCTGCTCTAAATCCTATCTATTCCCTCCAAACCTCTTCCTGTTCCTCCTATTTCTTTCTAAAATCTTTCAAAGTGTTTTCCCCCAGTTTTAACTCCTCAATCATTAATTTTAATAGTGTCTCCTCCTTGTTATCTTCTTTTTGCTGGTTTCTCAATTCTATTTCCCCTTCTGTTCCAGCTGATGATTCCATTCTTTCCTTCTTGTCCTGGTCTTTGCTCCTTGTCTCTTGTATACAATTTTCCTGTCTTCTATCTATACGATCAAATATTTCTACCATGTCCTTGTGTAGTTCCAGGATAAGGTCCTTAATATCCTTAATGTTTTGAATCATTAACTCCATTCCATTTGAGTCTCCACAATTGTCAGTTCAGAAACCAAACCTCCAAGTCAAATTTTAATGTCTCATCAATGTTCAATCAAATCAGTCAGTTACTTCAGGGATCCACCACTCCTCAAGTCGTTTTTATATATCCAATGATATTCAGGGGTCTCCAAACGCAAAATCTTATTTAATATTCCCGTCTCCAGTGGTTAGAAGGTAAATATGTATAGTTCAATAGTTATTTTCAGTTATTTCAATGTTTACTCCCAAGTTGCAAAAATTCACTTTTATCAGCAGATGGTGCTCTTTGCTTCACTCTGCTACCTCTCTGCTTTTATTTTGACAAGTCCGATTTATTTATCTTGTTTGTTTTAACTTATAAATCCAATACTTAAGGCAAATTATTTGAAGAAAAGGTGGGGTTATGGTTCCAGCATCTTAATATGCCTTACTTACTTTCTGATAGTAAATATTTTTTAAAAAAAATTCTATTGATAGTCTCTCAAGAGGAAAGATAGGAGCTGACTTGAAAATACCCACTGTATTCATAACCAAGTTACTGATTTTATTCATGTAAAACTCAAAAGCACATTTAGATTCAAAAATACACAACATAAAAAAATCCTGCTTATAGCAGCAATAGAATAACTAGAATTTGTTCAGATCCAGCAACTACAAAGAGCAACTGCTGTAATACAACATTTGTCTACTTTTCTGGAAACCTCAGAATTGTGCTCCCTTAGTCAGAAAAGCCCATTTGCCCACTGGGACCGACCAGAGGGGTTTATGGCTAGAGGGGAGGTCCACTCAAATCTCCAACAACTATGTATGAGGAATGTTGTGTTGCACATGCAACTAATTTATGATGAGTCTTTAAATCAAACATCAGTGATCATAAAAGAGATATTCATAGCCGGGTTAATGTCTCTTTCTGCCCGAGGGCATTCAAACCCTAATATACTGCTAAACTAGCAAATGCCCAGAGAGCTGCCCTGTCTAAACTAGCAAATGCCCAAAGAGCCACCCAGAGTCCCTTGGGAGCCGCCCAGAGTCCCTTGGGAGTTGGGCGGCATACAAATTTAATAATAATACAAATTTAATAAATAAAATGACAAAGGCTTGGCTAGGAAAACTACTGAACCATATTTCTGAACTAAGCAATTATTTGCATTTCATTGTTTCACAAATGCACTCAAATCATGCAGGAATTTGGTCTACTACAGAATCAGGGTAGGAGGGATATTCTTCTGCTGAAGATAGCCCTCATATTTCAAAGAGATATTTTCACAAGGCTGTTTGTGCAACCTGTGGCCTGGTAAGTTTTGAACTTCTCGCTCATGAATAAAACGATCTTCTATTACTTGCTTTCTAAACACTGATCAATAAACCTATGCTATGGGTCATCCAGGATCACAACCTGGTGATGAAAAAAAGGTCTCTCTTGAAATGGCTTGGATCTAATCCTTCTACCGATTCCTTTCCATTAGCATGATGATAAATCCTGCCTTCAAGCTAGTGGTGGCACAGTGGTTAGAGTGCAGTACTGCAGGCTACTTCTGCTGATCACCAGCTGCCAGCAGTTTGGCAGATCGAATCTCACCAGGCTCAAGGCTGACTCAGCCTTCCATCCTTCCAAGGTGGGTAAAATGAGGACCCAGACTGTTGGGGGCAATATGCTGACTCTGTAAACCGCTTAGAGAGGGCTGTAAAGCACTATGAAGCGGTATATAAGTCTAAGTGCTATTGCCATCTACCATCATAAAAGTCAAGATGATGCCTTCAACTATAAGATCAAAGCCTCACCCTTTTCACATGAAGCATCCCCAAAAGGGACGAGGCTTTCAATGGCTCCAGCTTCAATCCATAACCTGTGTGTGTGTGTGGGGGGGGTCCTACAGTCTACCCAACATCGCCAAAACTGTCGTGCAGAAACAAAAGAAATGAAGATCCCTAAATTCCAAGGACAATCAAATCCCATTGGTGCTGGAAGCAGAAAAAACCGTTTTCTGAGCCAAAATCTTTTCCTAGCCTAGCAGGGGGAAAAAACCACAACCAAACTACCCTGTTAAGAATCTACTGCTCTTTCTACACCAGACTAAAAGAGTGCCCTGCAGCAGCTTCTGCCCTGTGTCTCTTTGCAGGACTGTCCCACCTGGCTCTGCCCCACCCTGCACTTCCTTCCCTCCCTCCCCGATTGTCTCTGATCTGAAGTTTCCTTGATTGCCCAACCTTTGGTTTTTCTCCACCAGGAGCCGGCAGAGCCGGTGAAGCTGCCTTATGGGCATCAGGTCACAACTGCAGGGTTGGTGTCACCCTCCTGGGGAGGCCTGACTCAGTGTGCCCTGATGGGTGTGGGCAGGGCTGCTGCAGGGAAGATGCTCAGGGTAGTCCCGGACATCTATAAAGAGGCTGGGCCGTGCTGCCAGCCTGCCTCCAGCCCAGCACCGTAGAGATGGCCGTAGAATTCGAGACTTTTGTAAGTAGCACAACCGTTATGATTAATGAAGCAGTTCCAGCTTGTATGTTGCCTTGACAGGGAGGCAGGGAGAGGGGAAGGGGATGTCATCAATAATGGCTGTCTTCAGGGATGTCTACAGGGGATGGTCCAAAGTCAAGATGATAGCTACAACGGTACAATTGAAACAATAGTGCAATGCATATTTTTTTTAAAAAAAAAACAGGTATGGCTTTTCCTTTCAGATTTGCAGTCGCCATCTTGACTTTATGGACCACCTTCTGCTTGGGAGATGCAGAGGCCCTGTGTGGGGTTGACATGATCTGACTGCACAATGGGTTACAGAAGCGCCACAAACTCAATAAACCAGGATGGCACCAATCTCACCTTAGCATAAACCTGAAGCCAGTCGAAGAATCAGACCCCAGGCAGCTTCTCATCTGACCTCCTCCATGGAGCTTGGATTTCAAGCCCAGCATCCCCAAAGAAAGGATGGAGTGCATTTCCCCCCCCCCCCCAAACGTTCACATTTTCAAAACATTTCTTAGCTCAACCCGGACAGAAACTACCTCTGAGGCCAACTGGGTTCCCCATATGCACCTTACATCCCTCAACCTCCATCTGGAGCAAAGAAGGGGAGCGGATTTGCCGCATTGTGCAATGCTGGGGGTACCTGGAGGTCCAGAAGGTTTAAAAACAGAGATGCAAAACCAGACCAAACCCAGGATTCGGGGAGCTTGAAGCAGACTTGCTGATGGCACAATTTCTCTCATCCAGAGACCATTCAGGGGGGCTTGCCAAAGGTTTTCCAGGTCCGAAATCCTATCCATTCGGGGACAGGCTGCCAAGTGGCAGCTTTGCAAGACCCAGTGGCCTGACTTTGCTTTGGAGGATAGAGGTTTGGGGCTTTGGGCTGAATTCTGCATTCCTCTGGCCATTGGGGAGGGGGACATCACGGTTTGCCCCCTCTCCTTCCATCTGGCCAGACCTACACGGCCTGCCGTCTTTTCCACCAAGAGAACACGGGTGCAAGGCAGCCGCCAACCGGTTCCGAGACTGGTTTGTCCTCTTGGGTGTGAGTGGAAGTCCCGCCTGCCGCGGCTGCATTCCAGGACTACGTTTCCCAGCATTCCTTCAGCGGCAGGCTGGAAGATCCACATTCACCATCGCCCTATATGAGGACGGAGATGAGCGGTTTCTTGAAAAAAAAAAAAGGACACGTAAAGGACACATTCTGAAGCAGAGTTTCTCACCCTTGCTGCCTGGGAGTTGAAGTCCACAACTCTTACTGAAGAAACTCTGCTCTAAAGCTTTGGCCGGTTGTAAAGCTGGCCGGTTGGTGAGCCAAATAATCATAGAAAGAGGGCTGAGAATCTATTTCGGACTCCATTTCTGTGAGACGACCAACAACTTCTTCCCTCAGACCTGAAGAAAAAGCGCGCGCCGAATCGCCTCACAACGGGTATTTATACCATTTGTCGATGACGTCAGCGGTCGGTGATTGGTCAAATCCGTTTAGCTCACTTTTGGCGGGCTTTCTCCGTCTCCGGGCAGAGTTTCTTCGCTCCCTCATGGGAATGTCTGGTAACCAGGAACGTCCAGCAGCCTCTTGTGGTGCCTCAGTCATAGACGTGACTGTGCCCACCACAACCACACCTATGTTCACACTCATCCACCCCTAGCTGCCATGTGCTAGCACCTGGCGTGCTGTTACACACTCATGTTCACTTTTCTAAACAGAAGGGAGCAAAAAGAATGATTTGGGGGGCTTGATTTCTTCAGAGGTTTTAGGCTAACTGGATTAAAAAGGTGGCAGCTTCTCTTTAGGATCTCAGCTGTTGCTCAGTAAACACCATGAAAGATCTTGCAATTTGGAAAGAGAGGAACCAACAAGGATCTCTTGAAAGAGATCTGACTCACTTTTTTTTACACCACCTCTGGAGGTGTCTTAACATAAATGTTCTGCAACAGCGGAAATGCAGGAAACAGTGGCTTAAGAGACATTTTCTTGTACATAAGAGATTTCAATGCAAGATTCAGAAATCCCGGAGACTCGTCTGACAGGTTGGAAATCACCAAGAAGTCAGTCATAGCTAAATTAACTGGAAAACTCCAGGATGGCATGAACAAAGGGCAGGGACGTGAATAGACCAGATTCCTGATCTATTAAATTCAGTCCAAAATTTCATTTATCTATTTTTTTGCTCAAGCTCAGATGCCACTTTGCTTGTGACCTGTTTACATTTCCAGGTACAGTCAAGCAACATAACAAAACCTAACAATGCAGTTCTCCCACCATACCTTATCATATCATTTCATAAATCAGTATGATCCATTACAGGTAGATCTTGCTTAGTGACTGCTTTACTTTGTGACAGTTCAAAGTGGCACGGAAGATGTAACTTTACAATGAGTCCTTGCACTTACAAGCATCACAACCTCTTAAGGTTGTGTAATTGCCATTTGTACGCATCACAGCTGGCTTCCAACAAGCAGAGTCAATGGAGAAGCTGGCTGTACAATTGCAAATTGTGGTCATGTAATGTATCACTTAGTGACCATGTTGCTTAGCAACAGAGTTGCCATTCCCACTGGTGGTTAAGTGAGGACTAGGTGTATATAATTGCAAGGGGGCGCCCATCTTAATGGTTTTTAAAACCCCGTTAAGGTTGGTAGGATTCCCTAACAAAGTAGGCTAAATGGAGGTTTGGAGTCACACTGCTAAACTGTAATATAGTTTCTTTGGAAATTGCAGATAATATGAACAGAGTCATTTTAGTTAACCTGAGTATAAATTTTCCAGATTATATCCTCGTGGAGCCTGAGAAACAAAGACACTCTCTTTTGTTTCTCAGGCTTCATGGGGCTTCTGTAGATTCTCCCCCAGCCATTTGAAGCCATATTTTCAAGCCCCAGACCAATAATTCTGGCCTACGAAGGTGTTGAACTGCTAGGCAAAGACACCTTTTTGTCCTCAAGAGGACTCGAATCATAGTGCACCATTCGTCACTTTGATTTTTCTCTCCTGCAGCGCATGCCTTACAATCGGGCTGTCCCGTGGGGCTTGGATGCGGGCTCCTGGGTGATGCTGGAAGGCCTCGTTCTGAAGCAAAGCAAAGGGTAACTCAGCACCAGTCCCTTTCACTGGACCAACTACTACTTGGGTTGAATTCATACGTCACATTTAATAGGCTACTGAATTCCCATGTTTGGGGGAATGAATGGTTGATTTACCATGGGGTTGAGTTGACCCCCTCAGCTAACCAAAGTGAAAACAAGCTATGTAAATGGAGTTGCTTGGTCTTTTGACTGATCCAGTTATGGGCAGCCAACTCTCAGGATTTAGGGAAGCAGGGGATTTTTGTGCCCCTTTGAAAAGTTCTATTCTCAATCCATCCACCCTGCAACTTGTAAATGTTACAAGGCCATTTATAAAAACTCAGTGCCTTCCAGTTGTTAGAACAGGGTTTCTCAGACGTGCTACTGTAAGATAGGTGGGCCAACTGCCAGAATTCCCCAGCCAGGAACTCAGCTGACTAGCTTGGCATATTTGTGTTGGGTTGACCTAAACAGGAATATTGCAGATTATGCATCTTTCCTATCCCACTGAGTGGTGGTCAGTGAGGAGAACATCAATGGGAGATGTTATGGAAGCCAGTTGGTTTCTCCTAGAAAAAGGTCAAGGGCAAACGGAAACAAGGCAAAAAATCAAGCGGACTCTAATGTTCTCCTCCAGATTTCATGTGGAATTTGCTTATGGGCAATTCAATGGGGCCAATATCCCTCTGAAATTCAAACTCCACTTCGAGAGGATGCCAGCTTCTTCCAACAGCCCCATCCTGACTCTCAACAGCTTTGTAAATCAACAGTGGGGGAAAGAGATCCGGACAGCAACTCACCTCCAGCAAGGCCAAAAGTTCAAGCTTTCTTTCATCGTCACCAGCAAAAGTTACAAGGTGATGGGATGAATTGATTGTCCTCCTTGATGGCAGGTTTGGCCTGCCACTTGTCTAAATATAGGGTTGCACAAGAAGTAGAGACTGGGGGGGGGGGTCCAGCTATATTGGAAGTCAAAATCATTTGGGACTTTAGCATAAACATTTAGGGTGAGTAAAATGAAGTCCAGAAAAAATGGGATTCAGTAGAAGAGCCTTCTCCAATCTCGTGTCATCCAGATGTGCTTTGGCTAACCTGGCTGGCAAATGTGAGCCCATCTGGAGGACATCAGGATAGTGTCGTAATTCTCACTTAACGTCCAGCTCACCATGAATCCCTTATGAAAGGAATTGTGAGGACAGATGGAAAGGGCTTTCTTGATGGTCAACAGCTATAATAAGCTGTATGAAAACTGGGCGGAAACATCTATACCTTTTAATTTCAGACATTAAGATGAATTTGTGAACCAGAATTACAGTGCTATCTTACAAGTCTGTTTCTTAGCAAGAGTTTCCAGTTGGTCTTACACAGGCCCACAACATGCTGGTTTCCCATCCAAATATTAACCAGGCCTAACCTTACTTAACTATGAAGGCCAGAAGAGATTATAAAACCTTCTCTTTACCATCACCAAGCTTGGGGGAATCACACTCCTGATACAATTGGAGATTTATCTGCTTTGCTTTTTTTTTTTTTTTGCCAGATAATGGAGAATGACATTTTGCTTTCCGAATTTGACCATCGCCTTTCACCCAAGGCCATCCGTTTCCTGGGAATGGATGGGGACATCAAGCTGGAGAAAGTAGTCTTCAGCTGGGAGAGGAGCAATGAAACCAGCAACCCTAGGTTTGGTGAAGGCTGACAAGAGGAAGAGTCATGCAAATCAAATCATGCATTCAGGCTATTTTATAAGTTGATTTTGCAGCCAACATCGAGGGCTATCCTGTCATTCTAAGGTGGCATCATAAGACAGCACATCTTGGGTGGGTCTAATGTCTGATGAATTAAAGGAAACAGAGTTATTGTCACTGCTTTTATTTGGCACTGCAAAAATAAATGTTATTTGGATTTTCTGCATTTACTGCAAGCCTTCAGGAGTGTCCAAAAGGTGCGGTCAGAAAAGTCAAGGCGACACACACACAAAAACACAGGCACAGCTTCAATTTTCTGTCACCTGAACTTGTTCTTCCTCATCCACACCCAGAACCACCAAATTAAAACTTTGGTCGCCTGTCAAATCGATCATAAAAACAATACTGTTCTTACATGTATGAACACCATTACTTGGCAGCCATGCTGGTCAGGGAATTTTGGAAGACAACCAGATCCTACACTGCTTTAGGATTAGAGTCCAAGTTGATTAAAATTCTCCACATTGTACCACTTTCCTCAAACTTAGGAAGAAATTCTAGGCCAAAGATGAACCAGGGAAGCAAAACTTTACTGAGAAACATTTATAAATGGATTTTCCCCTAGAAGCTTTTACTGTATCAATTGTATTTCAGACAAATACTGCTAGAAAAGGACAGGAAGTGAATAAATAATAAACAATAAAATACTGCTGGTTATTTTTGATTCAGCCACCTAAGTCCCAGGGATTGGTCCCTGAAACTCTTTCCAGTCAAACTGGTTTATGGGCCATGCATGCTATGACAAAAACATGTGATTAGTGGAAGACAAATTGTCATGCATATATACTGGATTAGGGAGATCTTTCAGAAACATTTCCCAACTCTGTCCCTTAATCAACAGAAAATTCTTGTGGCTTATCTTTTTAATGGAATCTCAAGTCTTTTCCAGTGCACATATAGAAGCTTCCTTCTCTCCATTTATTTATTGAATGAATGAATGGCACTTTTATTTTAAAAGCAAACAAACCCTCAGCACAATGTATAATTGCACGAAGTTCTCCAGAGGGGAACATATATTCAGGTAGGATTACAAAAATAAACCTGTTTATTACACATAAGACATTCGTCCTACCATTCACCTGGGATGAACTGTTTTGGATGGCAGAAACCCTCCCCAAAAAGCTACTTTCAACCCATTGTCAAAATATTGATGGCCGCACCCCATATCGCCACGTGATCAGGGCTTGGCAACTGGCTTGAATTTACAGCCATTTGCAGGGTGCTGTTGTGATGTAATTGATTTTTTACTTTTTTTTTCCGTTTCCAGTGTTTACTTCCAGTTCCAACCCCCCCCCCCCAAAAAAAACCCATTGGATAAAATTGATTCAGTTAACAACTGTGGCATTTGCTTAACCACCACTGCAAAAAAAATCAGGCCCTGTCCACGTAATGCCTTGACTTATGACCATAACTTCAGGCTCAACTACGGTTGTAAATTGAGGATTATCTGGAGTAGAATACTGATGATGGGCGGTGGTCGGCTTCCCTTCGCTAAGGACGCTGTCTACCATGGACCACTTCTCTCTTCAGTTGATTTCCTAAGCTTCGGATCAAAGCAGCTTCCTAATAAACCAGGTTGGGGAACAACTTTAGAAAACGAATGCCGGGGTCAGCATTCTCTGACCACAGTTTGGAAGGTGGATAAATCTGGGCTAAGCCGGACTCTCTACTTAATTAAGCTTTCTAACGTGAGGGGGGGGAAAGCAACTACATACGGGTGAGCCGTAACAGTCTGGAAGCGTCTTGGAGAAGGCAGTAGGGGGGAAAAACCACACTGGAAGTCACCCTTAAAAATATTATATTTTATTGTCTGGTTTCCCAAGAGCAAGGTGAGCTGCTTCTTCAGAAAAGTGTGGATGTTTTAGAACAGATTTGATGGCCAGTAGAGGCAGACTGAACCTGGTTACTCCTTATTATGTCAGGGCTTTTACCCTTGGTAGGCAGATTTTTGTAGCAACTGCAATAAAATAAGTCATCAAACTTTTTCCTGATGGCAAAAGAGAGAGAGAGAGAGAGAGAGAGAGAGAGAGAGAGAGACAAAACCAAAAGGATGCCCTCCTAACTCCCCCACCCCCAAAACAGTGTGGAAATGTTAGTTTCTGGTGCTAAAGGCAGCCGTAACCTTTAACTACATGATGAAAACAGGGGGGCGGGAAAGGGACAGAAACAATGTCCCCCCCCCAATCAATTAACAATATACAATGCTAGAGGAATATATGTATTTATATTTAATAATAATAACCATCTGGATTGTTGTTAAATTGCAACCAACTTGCTGTGTCTCTTTAAAAAAACAACAACAATTGAGATTTGCATGGTTCTCTTGCATTTGAATTTGGTCCTCAAAAAATCCTGCACCATGATGAAGGAAGAAATTACAGATAGACCTAAGAGGGTGAAGTGACGGATCGAAAGAGTTATTCAGAGGAAAGAGAAAAGGAGAAGGAAGACTTGGTTTGATGCTGCTCTCCCCCCCCCCCCAAAAAAAAGAAACAGCTGAGTAGGTTCGGAGAACTTCCTGACGAACGGTTTGCTGGATTCTTCCTGCCCCGTTTTGCGAGCGAACCTGACATTTGCGCAGGCTTCCTTCATGGTCCCACCAGGCTGACAAACAAAGCCAAAGCCTTCCCTCTTTTAATGCACCCCTTAAGAATCCCCCCTTCCAAAATAACGGTGAATGCTCCATGGATCAATATTCCCTTTTCCTTTATCTTAGTCACTGCCCCAGAATGGGGAGTGGGGAAGAGAGAGAATGTGCAAAAATGGGAAACACGAGGCTACCTTTGCAAGCAAATCCTGGCTTGTTTTGCCTCTTGGATCCAAGAAGAGTCAAAACGGCAGGTGTGTGTGTGTGTGTGTGTGTGTGTGTGTGTGTGTGTGTGTGTGTGTGTGTGACAGTGGGGAGCGTTTGCATTCTCAGCCAGAAGTGCCCTCCACCCAAATAACTTGAGACCAGAATCCAAGATAGCCCACTAAGGCAGAACGTTAGAAGCACCCGCCACACCCGGGAATGTATTTCAACAAGGTGGGCTGGGGGGCAGGAGTCATCATGGGCCCGAGAGACCCCCTGCCCAGGACCAACAATTGTGCCTCCCTACTGTGCTGAACACGGGTGAAAAAGGGGTAGGGTCAGCTTGCTTTGGCGTTGCTAAATTAAAAAGTGGATTTTAAGACGGCAAAGGAAGGTCTTTGCACTGACGGATGAGAAAGGAAGTGCCTAACCTAAGAGGGGAAGGACCAAGAATCCTCTTCAGCATTAAAACATACGCACATCCAGAGAAAAGTGGGGTGCCTGCTGGATCACCCTATTATCCATGCACCAGCACTGTTTAGTTCCTGACGAGTTCTTGCCTATCAGCTACATAAATTAAAATCAAAGAAAGAGAAACGAAGCAGGGGGCGGGACAACAGAGACTTTAAAGAAGCTTTCCCCTACTTTTTGAACATGATAAGAAAAAAATATGTATTTCTCCCCACCCCCCCATACTAAGGGATATAAGTTGAACAAGCCCTCTCCCGAAACTGGATGCTCGTTTGCTGGACTTGGCACTCTGGCACCCATGATTCTTCCTGCCAGTCACAGCAACGCAACGCAATTATCAAGGGGGCTTCTGAGTCCCTCTGGGGGGCTGGGGAGGGGGGTGTCTTGCCGAAAA
>QLTV01000556.1:1228853-1254559 GCA_003457575.1 Thermophis baileyi
CGTCTCTTTGTGTCTTGCTGCAAGACGGTCCAAATCTATCACACACACAGACACACAGACACACACACACACAGAGAGGTTGGCAGGGAAGCCTTTTAAAAGGCTCTGAGGTTGCCAAGGCTGGTTTCTGTTTTTTTAACAGGATGCAGGGGAATTTTACAGCTTCAAGTGCTCCAAAGCAAGGAATTTTTACAGCCCGGTTTAGAGGCCTGGTTCAGGAGGAATCAGGAGGAGCTGGGACGGAGGTGGAGGAGGAGGAGGAGGAGGAGGAGGAGGAGGAGGAGGAGGAGGAGGAGGAGACGACTCTGGTGCTCTGAGCTGGATTGTTTTTTTGCAGACATTTCATTACCCAACTAGGTAACATCATCAGTGCCAGGTCTCCTTCTTCTCAGGCATAAGAGGGGCAGAAGGGGGGGGGGGTGGGGGGGGGGAGGAGGAGGAGGAGGAGGAGGAGGAGGAGGAGGAGGAGACGACTCTGGTGCTCTGAGCTGGATTGTTTTTTTGCAGACATTTCATTACCAAACTAGGTAACATCATCAGTGCCAGGAGGTAGGGAGATTTGGGAGGAGGAGGAGGGGGGGTGTCCCCAAGCTGGTGCTCAGATTTACTATAACAACTTTTATAGTATGACTTTAAAAGCTTTCTCCCCATGATGGAGAGTTGTGTGTGGAAGGCTGGGCATCCTGCTCCATCGGCAATTTGAAACGGGCGGGTTTTAACGGCAGAGGATAATTTACATTATTAGTAGGATTGGGGTCAATCCTTTGAGAAGTCCATCTGTTGAGAAAGGTGACAGGGAGGAAGAGGAGGAGGAGGAGGAGGAGGAGGTGGGGGTGAGGAACTATGGCCCTTTTCTGCCGGCTCAGGAATTCTGGGAGTTGAAGTCCACAAGTCATCAAAGGGCCATGGTTCCCCACCCCTGATCTAGGTAGTCATTAAGAATCAATGTTGACTTGATGGTACATAATCCATCCATTTAGCACCTCATCTTGGTAGTCCTCAAATTATGATCGATGGCTTAGGGTTACGACAGACCTCCCCCACTCCGCCCTCAAAAGATACTAATGACCCAGTTTCACACATCCAAGGGTCACGTGGCCATATTTCAGCTGCTAGACAACTGACCGCAATTTACATTTACAATACATTGGGCGGGGGGGGGGGGATGTTGTTTATTTCTGGTGTTTGGCAAAAACTCCCCACCGTGAATAACGGGTTAGGGGTTTTATCCTCACTGCAAGGAACTGCCCTTGCCAGAGAAGTCCTTTTCTCTGTTTAAAACCCAGAATCTAAAAAAAAAAAAAATGATAACAGTTTGGGGCAATGGTTGAAGCACCCGGCTCGACGACGGGCGATCGTGAATTTTAATCCTGCCCAAGGCACAAGGAAGCTAGGTAGGTGACCTAGAACCAGTCCCCCCCAATCTCAGCCCTAGGAAGACGAACAACTTCTGAAATCTTGCCGATAAAACTGCAGGGACCTGTCCAGGCACTTGCCCAGAATCAAGAATGATTTGAAGGCAAAAAAAAACCAACCCAAAAAACCCCCAACCCTTAAAACAGGGGTGTCAAACTCAAGGCCCGAGGGCCGGATCTGGCCCACGGGGCCGCCCTGGAAACAGCGAAGGACCGGCCCGCGGTGCCTCTGCCAGCGAAAACGGAGCTCGGGAGGGCTGCGTGCGGCCCTCCCGAGCTCTGTTTTCGCTGGCAGAGGGTTGCAAGGAGGCCATCGCAGCCGAAAACGGAGCTCGGGAGCCTGTTTTCTCTGGCAGAGCGCTCGGGCCGCCACAGGCGCCCCCCGACACGAGTGACGTTGAGCTGGCCACGCCCCCCCCGGCCACACCATGCCCCCCCCGAGGTCAAACACAACCCTGATGCTGCCCTCGATGAAATCGAGTTTGACACCCCTGCCTTAAAACAACCCCCCAAAGCAGCCTCAACATCTGGCCAGGTAGTGGCTCCCAACCCTCCCAAGTATGGCTGAAGGGGCCTCGAAGGTCTTCTGCTCCGCTTCTTGCTTGGAAGAGGTTGCCACCAATCACCATTCCCAGCATCCTTGGCTTGTCCTGGCTCCATCTCAGCTCAAACTAACTCCATCCCTCTCTCCTGTTGTTTGGCTGTGGTCTCCATTTCCCAGGGCCGTGCTGCCTTTTGGAGTTAAGAGAAAGCCCTGGATCTATTTGGAGAACGGCCCCCCTGCGTCCCACCTTTCCCTCCTCCTCCCCCCAAAAAGAGGGAGGGAGAGAGACGTCCAGGAGAATGATACGATACGGCGAGGCGCGTTGCGTACTTGAGCTCCTGAGCGATGGCCGCGATCTGCTCCACGCGGTCTTGGTGAGCCGCCAAGTCGCTCTCAAATGCTTCGTGCTTCCTGATCAGGGCCTTGATGTCGGACAGGGTGGCCGTCTCGTAGTCCTTCTGCTTCAGCATGGCCTCTTTCCCTGGGGAGCCCAAAACGGAGGAGGGTCAGGAAGAGAACCAGGGCCGAGCGACCATCGTTTCAGCCAAGAACGCTAGGAACCAGGTAAACAGGGGAGCAGAGGCCCAATTTGAGCTTTTCGCCTTTTCAACCGGGGCAGCTGATTCGGGGTGTCCCAGCAAAGCCTAAGGGGACCCTCGGGGTGCACGTTCCCAGGTCCTGTTTTCCCTTCCCAGGTTTCCCGAGACATGTGGACCTGGCTTCATAGCTGCTTCGGTCAATTCAGGGAGTCCTTCGACTTCCAACCCCAATCGGAACCAGAACTTTCATCACTAAGCAATGCGGTCATTTAAACGAGCTGCGCCAGATTTTATAACCATTTTTTGTGTTGCAGTCATTAAGCAAATCCGGCTTCCCCCATGTACCTGGTTTGTTGGAAACCCTCTAGAACAGAGGTGTCAAACTCAATTTCATTGAGGGCCGCATCAGGGTTGTGTTTCACCTCGGGTGGGCCGGGGGGGGGGGAGTGGCCAGCTCGACATCACTCATCGAGGCTCCATTTCCGGCCACAACGGCCTCCTGCAGCCCTCTGCCAGTGAAAACAGAGCCCGGCGAGCTCCGTTTTTACTGGCAGAGGGCTGCAGGAGGCCGTCATGGCCGGAAACGGAGCCCAGGAGGCCTGCGTATGGCCCTCCCGAGCTCCGTTTTCGCTGGCAGAAGCACTGTGGGCCAGTCCTTCGCTGTTTCCAGGGCGGCCCCCCCGGGGCCAGATCTAAGCACCCCGTGGGTCGGATTCGGCCCACGGGCCTTGAGTTTGACACTCCTGCTCTAGAAAGATGGCAAATACTGATCACGTGACCCTGGGATGCTGCAGCCACTGTTCCCTCTAAGGTGCGCGGCCACGCACGTGACAGGGAATCGCCGCGCAGCAGTTTTGAACTGCCGCGCAGCGATTTCCCATGTCAGAGGGAACGTTGCTGCGCGGCCGCGCACATGACAGGGAATCGCCGTGCGGCAGTTTCAAACTGCCGCGCAGCGATTTCCCTTGTTAGAGGGAACGTTGGCTGCAGCCTTTCATAAATACATGCCGAATGGCAATCACATGACCATGGAGATGTGCCGGGATGGTCATAAGTGCGAGGACCGGTCACAAGTTGCTCTTTTCAGTGCTGTGGTAACTTCGAATGACCGTTAAATGAATGGTCGTAAGTCGAGGACTACCTGTATCCCTCGATGGACACTAGGGCGGCATTTTGGACCTCCTCGGTGCAGGAATTGCCAGCTGTGGTGCGGCCTGCATGCACATCTACAGGCAGTCCTTGACTTACAACAGTCCATTTAGTGACCGTTCGAAGTTACAATGGCACTGAAAAAAGTGACTTAGGACCGTTGTTCACACTTATGACCGTTGCAGCATACCCGTGGTCATGTGACTTACATTCAGATGCTTGACAACTGACTCACATTTATGACGGTCGCGGTGTCCCGGGGTCACAGGATCTCCTTTTGCGACCTTCTGACAAGCAAAGTCAATGGGGAAGCCAGATTCACTTAACAACTCGGTTACTGAGTTAATAACTGCAGTGCTTCATTTAACAAATGTGGCAAGAAAGGTCATAAAATGGGACAAAACTCACTTAACAAATGTCTCACTTAGCAACACAAACTTTCTATTCTATTCTATTCCATTCCATTCCATCCTATCCTATTCTAATTCTAATTCTATTCTATTATTCTATTCTAATTCTATTTTGTATTTTATTATTCTATTCTATTCTGTAGTTTATTCTATTCTATTCTATTCTATTCTATTCCATTCCATTCCATTCCATTCCATTCCATTCCATTCCATTCCATTCCATTCCATTCCATCCTATCCATCCTATTCTATATCCTATTTTCTATTCTATTCTATTCTATTCTATTTTCTATTCTTTTCTATTCTACTATTTTCCATTCTATTTTTTTCTATTGTATTCTCTCTTCTCTTCTCTTCTTTCCTATTCCTATTCCTCTTCCTCTTCTACTCTACTCCCTGGGCCTCGGCTCCCATTGGTTGAGATTTTCTTGCTGCTGACATAACTCCCCTCTGCCCCCCCTCCCCACCTCGTCTCCTAGCTTCAGCAGAGGGCCAAGCCCCCTTTTGCAAGCCCACCTCCACATTGCTGGGGTTTCTCCACTAATTGAAAAACTATTTGGGTCGTGGAGCTGCGGGATGCTTGAAAACGCACTTCTGTTCCAATCAGCTGTTCTCCGGGACACGCTGGCTCAGCTTGGAAAATCTGGTCTTGGCCGCCAGCCAGGAGAGATCCAGACAAGCGAAAAGCCCCCGCGGTGCAGTGGGGGGGGGATGGCAGTCTCCGTCTGGCTGCGTGCAACTTTAGACGAGACATCCCTCCGTGTTGCCCCAAGAGAGGCTGAGGTTGAGTCCTTGAGCCACGAATATTGGGGATCCCACATAGCAGGAAAGCCCTTTCTTAGGTACCGTATCAAACTGTGATGTTATTCTACAGCAAGGGGGGGGGGGGAAATTGTGATTTCTGGAATTGCAGCACGAGTTAGTGAGGTAACCGTAGATGCCCCTCTACGGACCCAGAAAGGCCCAGACACATCATGAAGCTTGGGGCCTTTAAACCGTTGGGGCCTTTAAACTTTAAACATTAAAGCCATGTTTCTCAACCTTGGCAAGTTTAAGCTTTGCTGACTGGAGAATTCTGGGAGTTGAAGTCCACCCATCTTAAAATTGCCAAGGTTGAGAAATAAACACTGGTTTGCTGGCTGTGGGATTCTGGGAGTTGCAGCCCACCCATCTTAAAATGACTAAGGTTAAGAAACACTGGTTTGCTGGCTAGGGAATTCTGGGAGTGAAAAATCCATCCATCTTAAAATGGTTGCCACGGTTGAGAAACATTGCTTTAAAAGAGGGCATTAATCTGTGCCATCTGAAACAGGCTGCCCTCCATTTTTCCCCTCTGCCAAATTCGTCAACGTGGTTCCAAGCATACGAAGAAAACCAGAAACAAGCATGAACCCAGCTGACTTGCAATCCAGGATGCCATTAAAAGCGGAGCCGAGGCCCTCCCCCAGTACCGCTTTGACCACCGTTATCTGCAGTCCAGGCAGGATCTGAAAAGCTGGCACTTCCAGCATCAAAAGGAGACACCCCCTATCCTCCCTCTCCCCACCCAGCCCCACAGAACTGCTCCAAGACACCCTCTGACTTCCATGGCAACTGCCTAGCCCTAGTTTGATGGATGAAGCCACAGAGGGAGGGGGCCGCTCTTTCTTTTTGTTCAAGGGGGAGGGGGGAGAAATGGATTTCTCACTAAGACAGCAGTCCAACAGGAAGCTGCAAGGAGGCTGATAACCTTTTCTCCACCCTGGGCTGTGCGAAGAATAGGGCTGGGGACAAAGGAAGGTAAACAACTCGCACGTGTTCTGGGTCCTGGTCACTGACCCCACTGCTACCTTCAGAGAGAGGCTGGGTGGCTTCTCGTGGACAGCCAAGCCAAGGAGTTTCTTGGGCCTGCAGACTTCTGGAGAACTCCCTCAGGTTTGTGGAAGACCTACAAAAGTACCATCACCACCACCACCCCAAAGACTCCTTTTTTCCAGGGGATTCTACTGGTCAGAGGAAGACCACCCAAAGAAGAGGTGTTGTGGCCTGCCAGTGCCAGCAGAGCTGGCGGCAGACTCGGACGATGAGGAGGTTGGGGAAGAACGTGGGCCAGTTCTGGAGCCTGGGGAAGGCTCTGATGGATGGTCAGCATCAGATGCAGAGATAGAGCCAGGGCCGTCCGACATTTCCCAGCCACCGGAGAGGCAGCTGCCTTTGGAGGCTGAGATGAGTGAGGAGGAAGAACAGCTGGGGCCTGTTCCAGATGCACGTATGCGCAGAGCAGTTAGGAGAGGTGAACAACAGAGGACAAGGAGTCGACTCGGGAAGCAAAGCAAACGTGGATGCTGAATGGCCCCTCCCTGGCTGGGGAATAAATAGAAGGAAAGGGGAGTGGTTGTCGTAGGAGACAACAGTTCGTATTTCTGAAGATTTTGCTCATCCTGTTTCGTGCAACAAAGACTGCCTTGCCAGAACTTAATTTGCAGCCTTAGGCTGGTTATCGTAATGAACTGATAAGGTCAGTTGCTGCAGTTAACTCCTTGCAGGACTTTTGCCTGGACTTTTTGGTGGGTGAATGCAATTAATTCACAAGAGGTAAATAAAGAGGGGGTTTTCTTTGTGAGGAGTCCGTTTCTTGCTTCTGCTAAGGCTGGGTCAGAACAAGAGGTAGGTAGCCAGGCGTGGGAATCTTTCATGTGGACAGGATGGGAGTGTAGGTCAATCCTCATAAAATCCCTCAGCTCAGAAGTCCACTCCAGCTCCAGCGAACGCCTCATTTAACACAAGCAAAGCACCAGAATCTTTGGATCTGGACACCTGGTTAGGGGAGATGTTCAGGGCCAAACCACAGCCACAGTTAAGGTCTACTGAGTTGGCATCTTTAAGATGTGTGGACTTCAACTCCCAGAATTCTGGGCCTTGAAGTCCACCTATTTTAAGAGTCACTAAGTTTGAGAAACATCGCTCTCTATCAGTAAGAAGGCAACACCCAAGCAAGAGGAAGTAGGAGAGCAAGTCTTTCATGTGGACAAGATGGGAATTTGGGTCTGTCCCGTCTCTCATAAAATCCCTCAGCTCAGAAGTCCACTCCAGCTCCAGCAGGCAGATCCTTGGGGATCTACTTGAAGAGAAGAACCTGAAAGCCTGATTGAGATTGGAATGCCAAGATGCCTTCTTATACAAAGCACCGAACTCTCCGTATATGAGCATCTGGTTGCGGCAGACGCAAGGAGCCAAACCACAGCCAGACTTAAGGTCTACCCAAATCGATGTTTCTCCACCTCGACGACTTGAAGGCGTGAGGACCTCAACTCCCAGAAATCAGCTCGGTTGGGGCAGAGGCCCAGAGCCAATCACAGCATCATTCTGTCTTGGAGTGACAGGCCAGCACAGATGTGAGAGCTGGGAGGGGGGGTGGAACCAGCTGTTGGCTCATTAGCTTGACTCTCTGCCAGGCAACCGTTATGGGTCCACCTGCTACATCCACTGAATTTCACACCCTTAAAACAGGCTAAACAAACAAGGCCTCCCTCACCACATGCTTCTGAGAACCACATTTTTGGGGGGAGAGGGAGAGATTATGGAATTTGTTTTTTTACAGAATGATTTTTTTTTAATACAAGAAGACATGCAGCTGGTATTTTGGTAGGTTTGATGCTGGTCCCATGACCTACGATGGTCAAAGACAGAGGTCTTGGCAACTTTAAGACTTGTGGACTTCAACTCCCAGAATTCTGGGAATTGAAGTCCACAAGTTTTAAAGTTGCCAAGGTTGGAATTCTGGGAATTCTGGGAATTGAAGTCCACAAGTCTTAAAGTTGCCAAGGTTGGAATTCTGGGAATTGAAGTCCACAAGTCTTAAAGTTGCCAAGGTAGTCCACAAGTCTTAAAGTTGCCAAGGTTGGAATTCTGGGAATTGAAGTCCACAAGTCTTAAAGTTGCCAAGGTTGGAGACCCCTGGTCAAAGAGACACTGGAAAGAAGACACATGGCTGTTTTGGAGAAGCTTCATCTTGGGTGTGAGAGAAATGTGCATCTCTGACACACGCTGACACCAACACAGCCACAAGACAATCTGGACCCTCCAGATTCACTTAACGACGTGATTCATTTAACAGCCGCAGTGGTTCACTTAACACGCAGGGCCCAAAAGGCCATAAAAAAAAATCGGCCGCGACTCACTTAACCACCTTGCCTAGCCATGGAAATTCTGCTTCCAATTGTGGTCGTAAACCGAGGACTGCCTGCAAACAAGAGAGAATTGGGCCAGCCATATCTCCCTATCCAAGGCTCTTTCTCACCTTCAGTCCAGGCTTCGTGGATGGATGCCTTCTGCCTGAACTTCAGAGCCAAATGATCCAGTCTTTCCAGCCTCCGGATTTCATTCAGCTGCCATTCTTCGAAACCTTTCTCGGCCTGTTCCAAGCGCTGCCAGCCGTTGTTGATATCCTGGGGAGGATTTGGGGGTATGGTAAGGTGGGGCAAGTTAAATAAAAGAGGATTCCCCCCCCCCAAGCTCTTAACAGGGAGATGGTTTAACATGGATCCCCATTTTAAGGATTCAATCAGGGGGCTGGCCCTGCTTGCCTAAAGAGGTCACGCTTAAGGTCTGTTGTTAATTTGGGGGGGTTAATCTTTTATTAATCTGAATTTGGGGGATTATCTTTTATTTAAATCAGTGTTTTTCAACTTGGGCCACTTTAAGGTGTGTGGACCTCAACTCCCAGAATTTAAGGTGTCCAGCGGTGGGATTAACTTACCTTCCCTACCGGTTTGCAAATGTGAGCGCGTGCGCGCAGGCGCATCTGCGCATACACACAGCCTTCTGCGCATGCGCAGTGCTTGCGTGTTACATCCGGGCGGGTGGGCGGAGCCTCTCGCAGTCACTGCTACCGGTTCGCGCGATCCGGAGAGAACCAGCTGAATCCCACCACTGGTGTGGACCTCAACCCCTTTAAGGTGTGTGAATCTCAACTCCCAGAATTCCCCAGCCAGCCATGCTGGCTGAGGAATTCTGGGAGTTGAGGTCCACACACCTTAAATTCTGGGAGTTGAGGTCCACATAATTTAAATTCTGGGAGTTGAGGTCCACATAATTTAAATTCTGGGAGTTGAGGTCCACATAATTTAAATTCTGGGAGTTGAGGTCCACATAACTTAAATTCTGGGAGTTGAGGTCCACATAATTTAAATTCTGGGAGTTGAGGTCCACATAATTTAAATTCTGGGAGTTGAGGGTCCACACACCTTAAAGCAACCAAGGTTGAGAAACACTGACCTAGAGAATCGAGTCCTGGACTTACAACAGTTCGTTTAGTGACCGTTGGAAGTTACAACGGCACTGGAAAAAAAGTGACTTAGAACCGTTTTTCACACTTACGACCACTGCAGCATCCCCGGTTGCAGTGTCCGGTGGGGTCATGCGATCCCCTCTTACAACCTTCTGATAAGCAAAGTCAATGGGGAAGCCAGATTCACTTAACCACCTCGTTACTAACTTAACAACCGCAGTGATTCGCTTAACAACGGCGGCAGGAACAGTCGTAAGACGGGGCAAAATTCACTGAACAGCTGTCTGGCGTAACAACAGAAATGTGGGCCTCACAATTATGGTTGTAAGTCGAGGACCAACTGTGTTGTAAACTATGCAAACCCGGAAGTGAAGAAGGACAGAGTAGGGAGACGGCCGTACTACTCACCGCTACCATTCTTCCTTCGGAGGGCATGAAGGCCGGCCGGTTGCTAAGTCGCAGTTTGGTCTGTAAGGTGTTGAAGTTGATCTCCAACTGGCACTTCTCCTGCACTTTGGGGGGTTTGTGGACCCGCCGGTAGTCCCGGAAGTCCTCCAGCTTCTGCTGCATCTCTTGCATGGTTTTCTGGGGAACCCGGTTCTCCAGCCAAGGGATGGTGCGCTGAATCCACTCCAGAAGCTGCGGAAAGCACACCAGAGAAGCAAGATGGTGAAATATAATGTACTGTATGTAGCTTTAGCAACCAAAAAGTACAACAAGACATGTCTAGGGAGATTCTCAAGTCATCCAGGTCATGGTTGTCCCAAAGGTGCTTTTTTCAAGAGGCAACTGGACTTCTCTGGTTTTTTTCTTTTCCTTTGAAGACGTTTCGCTTCTCATCCAAGAAGCTTTTTCGGCTAACTTTGTACCCAATCATGAGAGAAATAACAAAATCAAAACTGGGACATCATCAACAGAAGCAAATTGCCACTTGTTTAATATTTCTACCACAACTGGGTGGGGTGCTGGCAGAGCTGATGTGTGAGGCACATGTCCTCCTTCTGAAAAGTGACAGGAATGTCAAGTTATTAATAAAAAGAGCAGGCCTGCTCTAAGACTTCAGATATATCACTAAAGTGCAGCTCCTGCACACAGGGAAACCGCGTTGTGATTAAATGCAATGGGAAAACGTCTTTCTCGGGAGATCCACATTTCCTGGAGGACCCAAATCAACCCCAGGCAAGTAAAATTCAAGGCAAGTCTTATTTAGTTATCCCATTTTGGAACCGTCCGTCACCTTCACAGAGGGACTCTAGGCGGAGGGGAAGGGTTACGACATCTTCTATCTCCAGTCTACAACTCGGTTCTTCAACCCTTCCAAGAAGGGTCCACACCCATTTGCACGGCTCAGGTGACCCTGAGGACACAGATAAACCTCCAAGGGGCATCAACGACTCTCTTAAAGGATGCAAATGACCAGCTGTCTGCAAGGAGTATAAATCCTTCCCCACCATCCAGTCAGAGGTGAAGAAGCTTCTCGGATGAGAAGTGAAAGGTCTTCAAAAGAAAAAACAAGGAAGTCCAGTTGCCTCTTGGAAAAGAGAATAAAAAAAGGCACCTTTGATACAGCAAGACATGGACAGATGTAAAGGTTGGTCGTAAGTCCAGGGGTTGCTACTAAACAGCAACCTTAATCCTACATGTTGCGTTCTAGGAGAAACCTATTTATGAAAGCTGGCTTGGCTTCCTAGAAGTTCTTCAGAAGAAGCCACGTAGCTGTCTTTCGAAGATCTTCTAGCATACATTGATGCAATGAAATGACTTTCGAGGTCCAAATCTAGAATTCTCAAAGGTTGTAAGGATGGGCAAGCGGCCCACTCATTCCAGGATGGATGAGCAGAAGTTGCCCAAACTCAGTTTCAGCACCCATCTGGAGTTCCTTCTCAGCTTGACTCTCCTTCTCAGGTCCTTCTCAGCTTTTACTATCAACATGTCAGAGATTCCATCCAGGTGTTTTTCTCTGTCCTAAGAAGGGCGGGTTAGCATGAGACAGCCAAGAAGATGTGGCAACAATCAAAAACAACCTTCTCCACATTCAGAAGGTGCCAGGTTGGGGAAAGTTGGCCAAGGCAGACTGTTAGCCGATTTGGCAGCTGTTCGCAAAGACGAGATGAACGTTTAAGGGCTGAAGAGAGACAGCAGAAGAGAGGCTGGTAAGTCAGGAAGTTCTCACTGTGCATCACAGCAGAGAAACGATGTTTGCTTTTGACCAGTGGTTCTCACTGGTTGGCAACCTGAAGATCTGTGGACTTCAACATGCTGGCTGGGGGAATTCTGGGCGTTGAAATCCACTCATCTTCAAGTTGCCAAGGTTGAGAAACGCTTCTTTTGACCACGAGAAGTCATCAGGAACCTGCATGTGGTTTTATGAGGTATCTCTTTGGAGCACATCCAGCAAGTTCAGATACACATCAGTACTAGCTTCGAAGCTTCTGCAGCCTTTGCAAGCATCTGGGTTTGCTAGCCAGCTCAACCCACGTGACAGCAATGCAACGTTGTCTTTGGGGAACACTCTCAGTGGTGTCCACCTTAAGAATTCAGTTCAGACTGAGAAGTGATCAAAGCACCCAAAGAAATCGCTCCCCCCCCCCCGACTTCTCAACGGTCTCAATTACATCCAGAGCCTGTTGACAGACGGATTCACAAAACTCTTGGCTTGTCACAGGCTTTGACAAGGGGGTCACCAGGTTCAGCTCCTGCCTGTTGAAAACAGGGAAGGCTCATCAACACTCACGTCAGAAGCCAGCTTCTCGTAATCTTCCATCAGGTGCTCATTCTCTTGGTTGACGGCCAACACTTTGCAAATCCTGTTTGCAGCGGTCTCAGCCTACAAACAAAGAGGGAAAAATTGGTGACTCAATGGAAAAATGTCCCGGAGACTGAGATCTACCAAGGAAAGGCACAGCATGAGATCAAAGCAATAATTGAACCATCATAGAAAGCGTCCGAGATCCCACACAGGCAGAGAAAGAGCAATAAAATTTCAATCCAGGATGACGACATTATCTGGAGTCAACTTTGACAACTTGAAGATGGGTGGACTTCAACCGTGGTTGGATTCTCCAACCAGGGTTGGGTTCTCTAGCCATGGTTGAGTTCTCCAGCTGGCTAGAGAACTCTGGGAGTTGAAGTCCACCCATCTTATCTTCCAGTGGCCCAAGCCTGAGAAACGCCGATCTGGAAGCTCAGAGTATGGCCAGAAACCACTAGCAAGCAGAGACCATAGCATGCCAAGCGTAACGCCAGATCAGTTGATCGGACTAACCTTGGTTTGAGCTGCTGGATAACGGAACCAGATGAGAAGGCTCATCTTTTGCATCTGGCAGGATTGTGGCTTAAACCAATGTATGTCTAAAGCTCATATATACTTCTTGTTTCGGTCTGTAGCGATTGAGCACTTGAATTTACAATTCTTGATGCATCAGGACCAAGACACAATAGTTAGCATCAAGCTAGCGTCTTCAAACCATGGTTTCAGATCCTGATTTAACCCAATACTGATTACCATATTCTCTAACTTTAATGTTAAGGACAAACAATTGGTTTGCATGAAGATTTAAGGACTCATGCAAAAAAAACAAAACCCCTCTAGTTATCCTAGCTCTTCATAAGCCAAGATTTGAACATTTCAAGAAAACTATTGTATTTTTATCTAGGATTCAGAAAGCACTGCTAAAACAGTTCAGCTCTAGCTGTGGCATTTATTCTACATTTATCTCCTGCAAAGTCTTTTTTTATTATTCTTTTTTCTGCCTTTTTGATCCTTTGCAAGCTGTACAAAGTTCTCAGTGGCACGTTTTTGGTAGCTCCCCTTTCCTAAGTCAATCCTATTTCAACAAGATCATACTCAAATCATAGAATCCTAGGGATGGAAGGGACCTTGGAGGTCTTCTAGTCCAACCCACACACCCCCTGCCCAAGGCAGGAATCCTTATACCCTCCAGCAATTGAGGTTGATTGCTATTCTTCACTCGAGTCCCAGTAACTATAACCTTCCCAGTTTCGTACTGATAGCCGCATTCCAAGCTGGCATAAATCCAAAAACTCAAGAAAGGAGAAATGAAACCGATGACGAACCTTTGTCAAAAACAATAGGATGTAAAAAGGGGTAGGTTTTTTTTTAAAGATAGCAGGAGCAGAAAAGGTTAAAGGCCTGCTAAAAAGAGGGAGGCCATGGTGTTGGGAGTCCCGCCGTAAACACCCACACCTGGCTTACCCAAAAGCCAAAAAAAAAAAGGGGGGGGGGAATAAATTACACAGAAGCCATGAAATGGGAAAAGTCAAGAAATCAAGTACCTTGCTAGGAGCAGAGAGAGTCCGAGGGAAGGAGATGGAAGCCACACATCAACAGAAAGGGTGAAGAGGAAGGTCTATAGAAGGGGAAGGGGAAAGGAAAGGGAGAGAGCCATGGAAGAAATGAGTTGCCAACAAAATAGGATATTCGAAAGAAAGAAAGAAAGAAAAAAAGAGAGAGAGATCTTTTATTTCCACTAAAAAAAAAACAAAACCTACTGGTCGTCGTCATCCCCCCCGCAGTGGGAATCGACCGACCGACTTAGAACAGTGGTTCTCAACCTTCCTAATGCCGCGACCCCCACCCCGCCGCCGAGACCCCCTCCCCGCCTCCTCCCCGCGTGTTGCCAGTCACCAAGATGGCGGGCTAGCGCGCGCTTAGGCGACCCCTGTGAAAGGGTCGTTCGACCCCCAAAGGGGTCGCGACCCACAGGTTGAGAACCGTTGGACTTAGAAGATGTCTCCCATGCTTGCTTTAGACCAGTGTTCCTCAACCTTAGCAGCTCGGAGGTGTGTGGACTTCAACCTCCTGGGAGTTGAGGTCCACACCCCTTCGACTTGCCGAGGTTGGGGCGTGCCGCTTTTAAAACAAGGGCCTCCAATCTTGGCAACTTTGAAGACTTGTGGACTTCAACTCCCAGAATTCCTTAGCCACTCCACAAGTCTTCAAGTCGCCATGTTTGCAGACCCACCACCACCACCACCCCCTGCTTTAAAAGACTGTTTGGAAGCAGAAAGGAAAGGACCAAGCATGGGAAGAGAGGACTTTTATTTTCAGGCGAAGCCTAACTGAGCTCTCAAACTCTCTCTAAATTCAGTGGGATTTACTTCTAAGAGGGGGATCAACCTCAAAGTCAACGGAGATCCATTATCACACCTTGCTCCTGTGCAACGCAGAGAAAACTTGAATTGAATTGGTTACGCTTAGCGCAGGGGTCCCCAAACCTGGCAACTTTAAGACATGTGGACCTCAGCTCCCAGAATTCCTCAGCCAGCCATGATGGCTGGGGAATTCTGGGAGCTGAAGTCCACAAGTCTTAAAAAGTAGTCACGTTTGGAGACCCCTGTGGTAGAGGTCCACCGAGCACGCTCAAACCCGAAACAGTAGACTCGAAGGTAGCGGCAACGGTGCGGGGAAGACACATACATCCGAATATCTCCATCTTTCCCTGAATGCCTACGCAGGTAGGAGATTCCCACAGCTAACTCTGTTCGGCAGACAGGTAGACCTGTTATTTACACAGCTGGAACCCCAAAACTTTTTTTTTCCCCACCTGATGTTCCCAACAGCCAATGTCAACCCCACGAGGTGGACCAGGCCAGAACATCAACTCCACAAGAAGGCTAAAACTACTTGGATTGGGCTGTGACAACAGAACCTCACAAGTCCGGTTGTGCGGTAACACCCACCTCCTGCTCAGTGAATCAGGGAGGTGTCTACCTGAGCTGCTTCTGAATGTTATCTCACTATGCTGGGCTGAAAAACGCTTCATCCCCTCTTGCCTAAGTAACAGTTCTTACACCTCTCCATTGAGGTCATCTTCTTTACTCTCTACGTAAGGGAGGGTCTCAAATCTGGGAGGTCCCCTTGAGGATATGAGATGAGAAGGTTGATCTAGAACAGGGCTGTCAAACTCAAGGCCCGGGGGCCGGATCCGGCCCACGGGGTACTTAGATCTGGCTTGTGGGGCTGCCCTGGAAACAGCAAACGGCTGGCCCATGGTGCCTCTGCCAGCAAAAATGTGAAGCCCTCCCGAGCTCCGTTTTCGCTGGCAGAGCACTCGGGCCACCACATGCGCCCCCTGACACGAGTGACGTCGAGCTGGCCACGCCCACCCCGGCCCCCTGAGGTCAAACACAACCCTGATGCGGCCCTCAACGAAATGGAGTTTGGCACCCCTGATCTAGAATCTACTCTAATCTACTCCGAACATCCTGATTCAACCTCTGTCCATCCCTGTTGCAAACCGATCTCCCTTCATCGTCGGCCCTTAACCTTGTGGGACTACCACTTCAGCCTGCTGGTTTAGATTCAGCACATCTGAACGGTTCCAGGATGGGAAAATGGGCTGCGGGACATAATCCTGTAACCGAGGAAGCCGGAGGGTTGAACCTGGCAAAGTCCAGAAGGATTTTTTTTTTTTTAAATGAAAAGGAGGTCAGAGGCAAACCCCACGCCCTTCTAGCACTGATGATGTTACCTAGTTGGGTAGTGAAATGTCTGCAAGAAAACCAGCAAGTTCAAAGACCACCAAGGACCCCACAGTTCTCCTCCTCCTCCTCTCTGCAAACCTCATTCCCTTCTAGCACTGATGATGTTACCTAGTTAGGGTAATGAAACGTCTGCAAGGAAACCAGCAAGCTCAGAGACCACCAAGGACCCCACGGTTCAACCCCGAGCTACGAATATTCTCTTTGAGAAAGTCAGAAGCAGCTGAAGCAGCCCACTGGGACCCCAAATGACTCAAGTGGCCTTTCTGCTGACATGCGCCCTGCTAGACCAAATGGAGGAACATGGCAATGTCTACCATTGATGTGGTTCATCAGCGCCAGACGATGAAGCAGACAGGCCCAGCTGAGCCCTCACCCCCACTCCAAAGCTCCGATACAAAGGGTGATTAAAAAAATAAAAAAAAGGAGAGAGAGAGAGAGAGTAAGAAAAAGAATCACATAGCCCACCAACCCAAACCTAGAGAGGAACATCTGCTTGCAAAGCCCTCTTGGGTGCAATCATGTTTGGGCATAGCTTGAGGGGAGGGGTCCTTCCAGCTGGGACCGGCAGAAAAAAAAGGGTGTTTTTTCCTGCATCTCAAAAGCAGGCAGAGGCTTGGAACGCCAACTTTAATATTGAGTCTCTTCTGCTATAAAATGGGGATATTTTCTCGTGGACCCTCAGGAATTCTGGTTCGTTCAAAGGACCAACTCTCAACCCCTGGAGCCTCTGAGAGAGGGAGGTGGGTGCATCTTTGCTTTCCATGCTAACTGATCAAGGAAGGTGCCAAGGCAGGCCAGGGAAACTTAACAAGGTTGGCGCTGCGGAATCACAGCTGTTCCTTTAAGAGACAGGATGGGGAATTCTGGGAATTGAAGTCCACGTGTACTACTAAGCTGGGGAAACCGAAGTTCGCCCGGCTTAAAAGTTGCTGAGGTTTAAGAACCAACCGCTCTTGATCACGCCTCCTCATGCAATCCCATCACTAGCCAAATTGCATAAAATATTGGAACGTACTTTACCCGTCCCGGCAGAATTTCTTTTATTTTTATTTTTATAGCTTTGGGTTTTATTGGGATTTTTTTAAAAAAACTAGTGAAAAGTTGTAGATCTCTATTACGAGCCTGATCCACCCACTCAGAACCAATCTGACCAGGAGGAACATAAACTCCCATAACGTAAACATAAGGAGCCATCCAAAAAGAAGGAACAGAAGAGCAGAGGGGAAGGGACGCGGGCACAGCAGAGGGGAGGACCAGGAAAATGGATGGTTAGTCGCAGCATACAAAGGAAAGGGAATACACGAAGGAGGGAGCGTCAGGCAAGGCCTGGCAGATTTCTAATTTTCCTTTCCAGGCTCCAAGGAGAAGGAGAAGGGCCATTTAGCATCCGAAAAGGGCAGGCTTGTAAACTGGCCTGTACGTTTGGCATGCAAAAGACAAAATTAGTAAGCAAGCAATTAAGCCAGGGGAGGAGGGGAAAAAAAAAAAGAAAGAAACAGAACTCTGTGCCAAAAAAACAAATCTCTAAAGCCAGCACAAACTCATGCTTACGGATGCATTTTTTTTTCCCCCAAGGCTTGGCTCCGCTCCCATTAAAGTCACTAGGAGCAAGGGGACTGGAAGCGAGAAAGCCTAACAGGATCTTAAAATCCACTCGGGGCAGAGAGGTTTTCACCAGGCCTGGCTACGAGAAAAATCCAGCTGCTCTTTGCAGCGGTAAGAACTTGGTATTTTTTTAATATTTCAAGAGAGCGAGTTTCTTTCCAACCCCCCCAAAGGGGGGGAACCCAGATGTTCAGGAAACTGTGCGGTAACCCTTAATCCTGGCTCTGGAGGACGCCGAAGGGAGATTTGCAGAACCCACACCGATCCCCTTCTCACGGCACGCGAGCGAAGCCCACCCGTTGCTGATGAATCCCCTTTGCAAAGAATTCCTCCTCAGGATTCAGCCCCTGTGGCTGTTCTTCCCAGATTTCAGTCCCAGATTCTACCAGCTCGGGCCCTCCCGTCACATTTTTGCCTCCCGCCAGGGCTAAAAGGAATTCGAGGCTGTGTGCATTTTGCCAGGTTTCTAATCCCAATTCTCCTGGGATCTCTGGAAATGCAGGAAAAAAAAAGCTGTGTGGGTTGCCAGGTTAGGAAAGATGCCACCGACACCTTAAATCGGAGGCCATCGTTTTCCCCGCCACAAGCCACACGGTCGGTTGCTTAGCTGCCGCCTGCGGCTTCAATTGCTCGCTCTGGAAACGACATTGCTCAAGGTCAACGCTAAGCCAACGTGGGTCGTTCATCCTGCGGTTGAAACCTGAGGACGGCTGAATGAGAGACACCTCATCCAGAAAATTTGGGGGCGTGGGGCGTGAAAGAATTCCTTGGAGGGGGGTCTGTGCACCTCTCTCTCTCTACAGTCTGGAACAGAGGTTTTCAAACTTGGCAACTTTAAGACTTGTGGACTTCAACTCCCAGAATTCTCCAGCCAGCATAGCTGGCTGAAAATTCTGGGAGTTGAAGTCCACAAGTCTTAAAGTTGCCAAATTTGGGGACCCCTGGTCTGGAAGAACAAGCAAGAGTAATCAAAGCCAGAAAAACATTTCCAGAGGAGAGGAAGCTTTTTTGGGGGGGGGGCAGTTCCACAGCTGGTGTCCTTGTGGTGTTTTCTTACACCTCTCCTTAAAGCAGCGGTTCTCAACCTGTGGGTCGCGACCCCTTTGGGGGTCGAACGACCATTTCACAGGGGTCGCCGCGCGCGTTAGCCCGCCATCTTGGTGCCACCGTCACTTGCAGGGGTGAAATGCTCCCGGTTCGGCCGTGCCTGCGGGTCGCCGGATAGCCGGTAGTGACAGAAGCGGGAGACTTCGCCCACCCGCCCGGACGCCGCCATTTGGGTTCTTTTACCCTCTGCGCATGCGCAGAACGCTTTGCGCATGTGTAGAGGGTAAAAGAACCCAAATGGTGGCGTCCGGGTGAAGTCTCCCGCTTCCGACGCTATCAGCTGTCCGGCGACCCACAGGCAAGCCCGAACCGGGAGCATTTCGCCCCTGGTGCCACGCCCCCTTTGTCACCTCATTTCGCGCAGGGAGGGGGTCGCGGCGGCGGCGGGATCGCGGCATTAGAAAGGTTGAGAACCACTGCCTTAAAGGGAGGTTGAAAAGTTGCTTTCAAAAGTCAACCTGAACTCATCTCGCGTTTCATTTCAGCTTCAAAAATGATGGAGAAGACAGGCAGGAGTAACAAGCACGCGGGCTTAGATCGGAGTTTCTCAACCTTGGGCAATCCAAGACGTGCGGACTTCAACTCCCAGAATTCCCCTACCAGCAGGAGTTGAAGTCCACACCTTAAAAGTTGTCAAAGCTGAGAAACTCTTAGGTACTTTACGCCTGTGTTTCTCTCAACTTTTTGGCCATTTTTAAGGTGCATGGACTTCCAACTCCCAGCGAGGTCGATTGGGGAATTCTGGGGAGTTGAAGTCCACACATCTTAAAGTAGCTAAGGTGGAGAAACTTTTGACTTGCTCAGAATCGTGTTCCTGGCCCATTATTGTAATATTTCTTGGGGGAACCATACCCAATATCCTAACCTACAGACACCCCCCCCCCGCTCTTCCAAGCCCTTTCATGCCGAGATCTAATTTGATTTATTTATGATTTACTCATGCCATTTCTACAGCCATGCTCCGGAAGGCTGACAAGAGAACCAGTTAGTGCCAGCGCTCTCTGCAGCCCGAGATCTTCCCAAGCCAACAGCCACAGCAGCCCAAGCCCAGCCCCAAGCTCACCTTCTGAGCCCCTGAGAAAGCATGATAGAAGCAGGAGACGTAAGTCATGATGGCCTTTTCGTCGGGCCTGAGCGTGCCTACAATATCTGCGCAAGAGGAAAAGAGAAAAAGAGAAGCAGGGTCAAGGGCAACGCAGAAGATCCTCCAGGTCTGCCCGGACATGCAGAAGACCAACCAGAGGCAGGATGGAAGAAAGGAAAGGGGAACCAGACCTCTCAGCTAGGACAGAATTTAGCCGTCCCAAAGCCTTTGTTTAGGCCAGAGCAAGGGTGGGCAATTAATTTTCCCATGAGAAAGAGGGACTGTTGTGGAGGGCCGAACCAAGAGGGCTGTGGACATAGGTAAATTGGGGGGAGGGGGAGGATAGCTGTCACCCTCAAAATAAAAGCAGTCCGAACGGGCCAGATAGGGACAGCCAAAGGGCCAGATGTGGCCTGGGGGCCCTAAAATCCCCAGGTCTGGCCAGAGGACCCCAGGGGATCTCTCAATTTTATTCTAGACCTCTGAAACAAACCCTTCAACTCTCGGGCCTACAAGATGGCCTCACTTCATGTTCTGGGACTTGGAAGTCCACATTTGCTAAGTGAGGCTACCTCCTTGGTGAGAACTTGTGACCGTGGTCTTTATCAACTCATGTTCTTATTGACTTCTTTCGGGGGGGGGGGGGGATGAATTTTGATGAGTTTTGGAGTTTGTTTGGTTGGAGAATTCTGGTCTTACTGTCCTAAAGCCTTTTAAGGTTTCTCCTAAGGTAGCCTCCATTTATGACCAGGTCAGGTCTCATTTTCCACCCTCTGCCCAAAGGGACTTATGGTGAGTTTTGGAAAACCAGACCATATTTTTTTTTCCTGCATTGGGTGTCTCAAAGGTGCTTTTTTTTTTTCAAATCTGGACTTTCTGGTTTTTCCTCTGAAGACCTTTCGCTCCTCATCCAAGAAGCTTCTTCAGCTTCTTGGATGCGAAGCGCAACGTCTTCAGAGAAAAACCGAGAAAGTCCAGTTTTGCCTCTTGAAAAAAAGGCACCTTTGGGACAACCATGACCTTGGAGGACTGAGAATCTCCCTAGACATTCTGCACTGGGTCTTTGTAAAGCTTGTCCTGAACTAGCTGAGGTCTGGGTTCCCAGGTTGATCGAAGTGGCGGCCCTCTCCGAGGGAAGTCAAAAGAAAGCAGGATGCTGGAAAGAACAGAAGCGGTTAATGGAAAAAACGCCGTCCGTCTCTGGTACCTTCTGCGCCCCAGAGAAGGCATGGTAGAAGCTGGAGACATAGGTCATAATAGCCTTCTCATCAGGACGGGCCGTGTTGACAATGTCTGAAAAGCGAACAAGAAGTATTAAACACATCAGAAACAACTCATCCCCCAAACTAATGTCATTTGCAGTCAAACATCACCCAAGGGACCTCGGGCAACAATCCAGCTTGCAAAAAGTTAATGCCTAAAAATCCAGAAGAACTGACACGGGATGTTAGCTGCCTGTCCAACGAGCAAGCTGGGACGCTTATCCAAGATTTGTATCGCATTTCCTGCCATAACTCAATGTCTGTTTGAGAGACCGCGAAGCTTGTATGTAACGGCAATTCCTTGCATTCTTCTATCGCCGCAGCAGGAATTTCAGGGTTCTTCTGTAATCTTCTGCAAGATCCCTTTCCGTGACATGGGCAAAGTTGGGAAACTGCCAGCTAGGCCGGAGGGAAGGGTCAAGCGGGGACTTAGCTTGGAGTCGTTGCACAGCTGCAAACAGCGTAAGCTTGACTCCCCCCCCCCACCAGGATCCATGAAACCTTATCTGGTTCTTCCCAGAGGAAGGCAAGCAATATCGGGAGATTCTTGTGATATAGGTGGGAGGCAATAAAGTTACAGACTTTGACTATTCATATCTGGCGCTGGTTGCTTGCACCTGATAGGCAGCCATACAAATTTGATCAACAATTTTTTTTCCCATTTACATTTCTATTATAGCACTTAGACTTATATACTTATGAGGTTGACTCAGCCTTCCATCCTTCCGAGGTGGGTAAAATGAGGACCCAGATTGTTGGGGGCAATATGCTGACTCTGTGAACCGCTTAGAGAGGGCTGTAAAGCACTGTGAAGCGGTATATAAGTGCTATTGCTATTACATTTCTATTATTGTTGTTGTTGTTATGAAATTCGATAAAAATCATTGAGTAAAAAGAGAGGACGTGCTTGTTGATGTAAAGAAAAAAGAATTTTTTTTTAATGACTCCAAAACATTATTAGGAAATTACTTGTTTACAAGTCATATTCTTCCTTCTCACTGTCTCTCTACAGATAATTGCAAATCTGTATATTTTTAAGCCTTAGGAATTGTTTCTGAATTCCACTGAAGTCCTTCAACCTGTTTTAAAATAGTTGTTTCTAAAAAATTAATCCGGACGTCCAGCAGCAAATCAGGTTTGCAAGACTGATGCCAGCACTTTTAGCTCAGATCATGAAACAGATTCCACAGAAATATCAACATTGTGTTTCGTTGAGAGACAGATAGTCCTTGACTTACAACTATTAGTTACAATGGCACCGAAAAAACTGACTTAGGGCTGGGTCCTTGCCCTTTTATGACCGCCGCAGCATTCCCGTCACATGATCAAAATTTAGGCATTTACCAACCAGCATGTATTTATGATGGGATCATATGATCGCCATGGGCGACCTTCCCAGCCACCTTCACAAGCAGTCAATGGGGGAAAACCTGACTTGCTTAACGACCATGTGATTCATTTAACAACTGTGGCAAAAAAGGTCCTAAAATGGGGCAAAATTCGCTTAACAAATGTCTCACTTAACAACAAAAGTTTTGGGCTCAATTGTGGTCGTACGTCGAGGACTACCTGTAGGCTGATTCTGTAAACCGCTTAAAGGCGGCTGTGAAGCACCATGACGCGGTATGTAAGTCTATCGCTATTGCTATCCAGCGCCAAGTTTACCCAACTGGCTTCATTCAAATGCTGTTATGACATCTGCCTTGTGGATTTGTAGATTTGTGGAACAAAACGGGACCCCAAGATATTTTAAAGCATCAACCTCTGGCTTACCTTCTGCGTCTAACATCTTGGGAATGTCAAGGTACTTCTCCGCGACCTCAAAAGCGTTGTTCAGATTCGTGACCGGATCGTCCTACGGAAAAGGAAAATCGCCAGAGAGGGTTAAAACTTAGTGGCACTGTCCTAAACAGCTCATCTGGAGAGAACAAAGATGCATCTCCCGCTTCTCACAATCTCCACAATCCGTGCCTGATTTTTCTATCCAAACCTCTTGGCTTTCAAATACAAATTTTTCCATGGAAAAATGCATCGAAGCATCTTTGAAGTCCTGCTCTAAAGACTGACCGTCCGCAAATTATGGATTCTCTATCATTTTAATGCGTACGGGGACCCCGTTCTACATTAGAACCAACATGATGAAGTTTCAAATCACTTCAGATCTGGCCACAATGATTTGGTCTGGATGTTTTAGTCAACAACCATGGACTAAATCTTGATCTTGCGATCGATCAAGGTCAAATTCCTTTTTCTTGGTCGAGAAGCTCAGGTTGGAGAGTATGACTTACCCTAGAGCAGTGTTTCTCAACCTTGGCTGCTTTAAGATGGGTGGACTTCAACTCCCAGAATTCCCCAGTCAGCAAAGCAAAAGCTGGGTAGGGGATTCTGGGAGTTGAAGTCCACCCACCTTAAAGTGGCCAAGTTTGACTAACACTACTTTTATCCATGGAAAGACAATTGCTGGCTGGAGAATTCTAGGAGTTGAAGTTCACCCATCATAAAATGGTCAAAGTTGAGGAACACTGGCCTAGAGCAGTGATGGCGAACCTGTGGCACGCGGAGCCATATCAGAGGGCACGCGAGGCGTTCCCCTATGTCAGCTCCAGTGCGCATGCGCGCGCTGGCCAGCTGATTTTCGGCCTTGGGGAAGGCCGTTTTCACCCTCCCCAGGCTTCAAGGAAGCTTCCTGAAGCCCCGGAGTGCAGAAAACGGCCCAACGGGCAAACCGGAAGTGCGTTTTTCCGAACTTCTGGTTTGCCCGTTGCGCCGTTTTTCGCTGTCCCAGGCTCTTCCGGTTTGCCCGTTGGGCCGTTTTTCACCGTCCCAGGCTTCAGTGAGGCCTTTGCGCATTCGCGGGGGGGCGGGGGGGTTGTGCGTATGTGCAGGGGGCAGCGCGGAGGGGTTGTGCGCATGCGTGGGGGGAGGGAATGGGTGTGGGCACGTGCACGCTAGCGCGCGCACACACCCCCTTTTCACACACGAACCAAAAAAGGTTCGCCATCACTGGCCTAGAGTAACCCAGGTTATTATTATTATTTTGCAGAATTGGGATTTGATTCCCAGGCCTCACTCAACCCACTACATCTGGAATTGCAGGAAAAAAAAATGAGTTCACCCGGGGTAAGGTGGAGAATATTTCAAAACCAAGAAGTGAAAGGTAGAACGGCAAACCCGCCCAAATACCTTTCTGAGCTTCTCATATTCGATGAGTTCTGGTCGGTGTCTGTGGATCAAGGCGTTAAAAGCGAGACCGTCTTTCCAGCTGAAAAATAAAAAAATAAGAGAGGGTCAAGCCTCTTGAGAAGGCCAACGGTGTCTTTACAAGAACGGATATCGCAAAACGGGATGTCCTGCTGGGACAACCGAGTTAACGGAAGGAGATTAACATGGCGTCGTCTTTTCAGTCACATGTTCAGGTCAAACGTGTGGGACACTTCTGAACGTTCCAATAACATAGCTTACAGGTCCCATAAGAAGAAGAAATGGCAACAGATTCGGGAACTTATGTTCTGAAATTTATAGACCACCCTAGCTCACTGCTTGGGAGCGACTCTGGGCAGTATATAAATTGTGAATCGTCCAGAGGATCACGAAAAGTGAAAGTATAAGAGGAATTATTCCAGAGGTTGGGGCTGGGCAGCCATTTTTGTGGGGGTGGCTGTGGCTGTGGCTGTTGAGTGTAGCGTCTACTCAGGAGTAAGCTGTGGAGAGGATGAGGATGAGCAAAGATAGGTGGACTTAATGAGGTTGAGGAGTCAGTGATCATGGCTGTATTCTCTCTGACATTTCCTTTCCTTTCCTTTCCTTTCCTTTCCTTTCCTTTCCTTTCCTTTCCTTCTTTCCTTTCCTTCTTTCCTTTCCTTCCTTCCTTCACATTCTCTTCCTTTCCTTTCCTTTTTCTCTATTTCCTTTCCTTTCCCTTCTTCTGTATTTCCCTTCCTTTCCTTCTTTCCTTTCCTTTCCTTTCCCTTCCTTTCCTTTATTTCCTTTCCTTTCCTTCCTTTCCTTCTTCTCTATTTCCCTTCCTTTCCTTCTTTCCTTTCCTTTCCTTCTTCTCTATTTCCTTTCCTTCTTTCCTTTCCTTCTTCTCTATTTCCTTTCCTTTCCTTTCCTTTCCTTTCCTCTCCTCTCCTCTCCTCCCCTTCCCTCTTTTCTTTGTTTTTCTGAGATTCTTCTCTTTTTCCCAAGCTCCAGGGAAGGGCAAATAGCTCTTACCAAAAGTCCAAATTGTTCCTTTGCACGAATTTTGAAATCAGGCCAAGAACGGCCAATGCCCATCCCCGATCAGGGTCAATTAAGTCGAGGGGGTGGGGGGTGAAAGGCTGCACTATCACCCCTTAAACCTTGCTGTGCAGTGGAAGGATCAACGCCTCCAGGGCCTTTTCCCTACCGGATGCTTCATTGGATCGGCATCCATCCACCCGCCTAACAGAACAACCTCGCTACAGCCAGCTGTCAACACAAAAGCCTTTTTGTGAAAAAAGGAAATTTCGCCGTTCGCAAAGTTCCTTGGATTCTCCAAATCCTGAGCCTCAGGTCCCAGCAGAGAGAGCGTCAAAAACTTGGCTTCCCAGCTGGCAGAATCTTTCATGGCGCAGCACTAAGCCAAGAAGTCAGTGTTTTCCAGGCTTTCTAAAGAGGCCCGATTCTCCGGATATGAGACGGCCGGTTCTGCGTTTCAAAGAGGGAAACGCAAGTGTTGGCAAGGAGGAGGAGGAGGAGGGAGGAGGAGGAGGAGGAGGAGGGAGAGGACAAAGAGAAGGAGGAGGAGGAGGAGGAGGAGGAGGAGAAGGAGAAGGAGGAGAAGGAGAAGGA
>QLTV01000556.1:1267153-1285207 GCA_003457575.1 Thermophis baileyi
CCATTCCATCCATGCATCCAACCATCAACAGGATCTCTCTATCCATCTATACTAGTGTCTGTATGTCCGTCCATTCATCTACACTCTCCGTCTGTCCCTTCATCCATCCATCAACAAGGTCTCTATCGATCTAGTGTCTGTATGTCTGTCCATCCACCCATCAACAGTGTGTGTCTGCCTATCCATCCATCTACAGTGTTTGTCTGTCTGTCTATCCATCTACAGTCTGTCCGTCCATCCATGCATCCACCCATCAACAGGGTCTCTCTATCCATCTATACTAGTGTCTGTATGTCCGTCCATTCATCTACAGTCTCTCCGTCTGTCCCTACATCCATCCATCAACAAGGTCTCTATCGATCTAGTGTCTGTATGTCTGTCCATCCACCCATCAACAGTGTGTGTCTGCCTATTCATCCATCTACAGTGTTTGTTTGTCTGTCTATCCATCTACAGTCTGTCCGTCCATCCATGCATCCAACCATCAACAGGATCTCTCTATCCATCTATACTAGTGTCTGTATGTCCGTCCATTCATCTACACTCTCCGTCTGTCCCTTCATCCATCCATCAACAAGGTCTCTATCGATCTAGTGTCTGTATGTCTGTCCATCCACCCATCAACAGTGTGTGTCTGCCTATCCATCCATCTACAGTGTTTGCCTGTCTATCCATCTACAGTCTGTCCATCCATCCATGCATCCACTCATCAACAGGGTCTCTCTATTCATCTATACTAGTGTCTGTATGTCTGTCCATCCACCCATCAACGGTGTCTATCTATCCATCCATCTACAGTGTTTCTCTATCTGTCTGTCCACCCATCTAGCGTCTGCCTGTCCATCCACCCATCTCTCTCAGTCTGCGACTGTCTAATTTATATGGCCACCCATCTCGCCAGAAGTGCCTCTGGCCGGTGTACAACAATCAAACCACAGCATCAAAACAACCAATATAAAACTATTATAAAGATATGGACAATCATGATTAAAAATTAAATTAAAATATAAAATATAAAAATTAGGATTATTTTTTCCAGACAAGTCCCAAGAGGAGCTAAAGGGAGGTTTCACTCACCTTCTTCATTCAGAAATGGAGACCAGACCTGATCAGAGGGACCAGCCGTGCCACCCCAGCTCCTCCGAGAGTGCCAATGGGGCTGGGCACCGTTGCCCGAGCTGCTTTAAACGGGCCTTCAGAGCCCCGGGCATCTTTGGACCCCCACCCCGGAACCATGGGACAATTGGAAGTGGAAAGAGGGAGCCCGGATGGAGGCAGAATCCAGCGGGCAGCTTTGTCCTCGTCCCCAAAGCTGGCAAACCAGTGCAAAGTTCAGCAGCATCGGAAAGAATCGGAAAGGGCAAAGGGGAGGGCCGAAGAGACCCACAAAAGAAGCTCATCTGTTCCTTCTCAAGGCAAGCAGGACAGCCAGTGCTGGGGGGGGAGGGGGGGCGGGCAGGGGAGAAGCCAGAAGCTGGGCAAAGGCACCGTGTGGCACAAAGGGACCAGTGTTGGGCTGGGCAGTCTGCAAAACAGGGGAGATCGGGTTCCGGGGTTCCTGCTGAGAATCACACACTAATTACCGAATTGTTCGGTGCCACGGCTTCCCCGAACTGGAGATGAAAACAGAGGGGGACAGAAGGGAAGGCGCTGCATTCAAGGGCTAAAACGCCGCTTCTTCTCAACTGGCACCAAGTCTGCTCCACAAGGGGTCTCGGACTTGCCATACGTGACCCCAGCGTCATACGGCTCCTCAAGACGATGCCTACAACAACCGGCTTCGAACATCCGACCAGCGTCCTAAAGCCAGTTAACCAGCATGACGACAATGGAGGGGGGGGAAATATCCAGACCCCCAGCCAAGAAAAGCATGACCAAAGAACAAGAGAAGGGAAGAGCAACCAGGATGATTAAAGGCCTGCAGACTAAAACTTACAAGCCGCCCAGAGTCCTTCGGGAGTTGGGCGGCATATAAATTTTATAAAATAAATAAATAAATAAAATAAACTTATGAAGAACGGTTGCAGGAACTGGGTATGGCCAGTCGAGAGAAAAGAAGGACTAGGGGGGGATATGATAGCAGTGCTCCAGTATTTGAGGGGCTGCCACGAAGAGGAGGGGGTCAACTTATTTCCCAAAGCACCAGAAGGCAGGACAAGGAACAACGGATGGAAACGAATCAAGGAGAGAAGCAACCTGGAATTGAGGAGGAAGTTCCTAACGGTGAGAACAATTAACCAGTGGAACAGCTTGCCACCAGAAGTTGTGGGTGCTTCATCACTGGAGGTTTTTAAGAAGAGACTGGACAGCCAGTTGTCTCGAATGGTACAGGGTCTCCTGCTTGAGCAGGGGGTTGGACTAGAAGGTCCCTTCCAGCTCTATTCTGATTGATTGATTGATTGATTGATCGATTGATTGATTGATTGACTGAAGAGGGCATCCATCAGGCAAGCCAAAGGAAGCACATTCCTACCAGGGCAGGCATATCTGATGCACTACCAGAACTGGCTGACTCACCAACCAGAGCCGGTATTGGCCCGAGAGGCTGAGCCTGGCTGCTCACCACATTATCACCACTTCATGTGCTGAATTCCCACGCTCGGAGGAGTCCCAAAAAGGTTTGGGAACCCCGAGGGTCTGCATTGCACGAGACAGTTCCCCCCCCCTCCCAATGGGCTCTCCTGGGTGGCATCAGAGGCACGCGAATGACCTGGGTGGACTGTGGCTTTTTTTCCCAAACCGTTTGCCAAACGGGACCAGCCAATCGGCGTGGCCGTTGGTGAGCTCAGCATCCAGGAACGCTGCTTCTGACAGCTTCTAAGGAAGCATTCATTTGAGAAGAAAGGTGGCAAAGGGAGGTGGGGCCACCCCCACCCCCCTCCCTCCCAAAGCCCTCAAATTTTTCCCTTTTCTTTCTGGTTTTCCGGCTCCCCGAGGAACCTCAAAGCCGAGTTATCTAGGCGGTTGGGTGTCGGAAGAGATGCATAACAGCTGTTCGTGACCTCAGGGAAAGTCCTTATTGCCAGACAAGAGATGCCACCGACATAAGGGGGGAGAGGGGGGGAATAAGTAACTCCGATAAAAGTTTTGCACCACCAAAAAAAAAGAAGAGAGAAACGGCGAGGGAGAAAACGCGAAGCCAAACGCACCTATCGTTTCTTGAAGAGAAAAAGTCTCGCTAAGACAAGTAAATAAAAATGAAGAATATTTTGTCCCGATCCGTAAGGCTGCCTCCAGAAACCAACTTTCCCCCAAAAAGGGTGACTGATCCTGAGAAGTGACTTATAAGCCACTGAGAAGTTGCCACTTAGCTGAGCTCAAGGATGCTGCTAAACTAAATTCGGTTTCGACAGAAGAGAATATACAGGTAGTCCCTGACTTACAACAGTTCACTTGGTGACTGTTCGAAATTACAACGGCACTGAAAAAAGTATGACTTAGGATTGTTTTTCACACTTATGACCATGGCAGCATCCCCGTGGCCATGTGATCAGAATTTAGTCCTGGGGTCATGTGATCCCCTTTAGCGACCTTCAAAAGCAAAATCCATGGGGCAAGCCAGATTTGCTTAACAACTGCACGATTCACTTAACAACTGCAGTGATTCATTTAACAACAGTGGCAGAAAAAAAAGCTAAACAGAACGTTGGTCTTACCTGAGACGTTTATTCTCAGTGCGCTGCGGGAGAATGGGGCACAATTCACTCCACAACTGTCTCTATTAGCAACAGAAATTTTGGGTGGTCATAAGTTGAGGACCACCTGTATAGAGCGCAGGGTTGAATTGCGGAGGACTGGGGGATGAGTTTGATCGTTTTCTTGGACGACGTCTCATCACCAGGCTAGGTCACATCATCAGCGCCAGGGAGAGTGGGGGTTTGCTGATGACGTAACCAAGCCAGGTGATGAAACGTCTCCAAGCAAGCAACCAAATTCAGACAGCACCAAGTTCCCAACAAACTAAATTTGGGGAGATATTCTAAGCGTGACACATCCATGATGATGGACCACTTCACCAGCTGGGGCTACCCCATCCCCGCTCTGTGGCCTATTCAACAGACCATCATTCTAGCAAGCCATGGTGTAAGGCAGCGCCTGACTCAGTTTCGCTGAAGCAAAGGCGGTTTCCCTCTCTGCTAGAGAGGAAAGTCGCAAGAGTCAAAAAAAGGCTTTTTCCTTTTTTTTTTTTTTCCTAAAGAGCTCGACATATTTTAAAGTCATTATCCCGATGTCTCATTTTTTTTCAAGTCCAATTTTTGGAATGCAAGCATTTCTCTCCGGTCAACAGAAGCCTGATTCCAATTCCCAGGACTTTCCGCTGGAATTTGGGATGTTCTCTTCCAACCAGGAAACCAGAATGTATTTTGCTCCAACTCCAGCTGATGCTCATTCTCTTAACTCCAAGGGATTCCATGGAGAACGCGGCCCATTTGTATATAATTCCTGCCAGCTGTTTGGATTGCAAGGCAGAAAGGGGGAAAATATATATATTTGAAGTCCACAAGTCTTAAAGTTGCCAAGGTTGGAGACCCCTGGTTTAGATCAATGTTTCTCAACCTTGGCAACTTTTAAGATGTGTGGACTTCAACGCCCAGAATTCCCCAACCAGCATGAAGAATTCTGGGAGTTGAAGTCCACACCTCATAAAATTGCACGATGGCTGGGGAATTCTTAGAATTGAAGTTCACAAATCTTAAAAGTTGCCGAAGTTGAGAAAGACTGGACTAGATATTTCTGCGTGAACCAGTTCCTAGTGACAGGCGTTGCTCCACATTCACAGAGAGAAAAAATAATAAAATAAACCAAATTAGTCTCATTGCATATTATGTGACATGGAGCTTTCTGAACGTCTGTAACAGAATCCGGGCGCAGCCATATCTAATATCAAAAAATGCTTTTTTTGGGGGGGGGGGTGTTTGTCTACGAATAACCCAAGGACAGGGGAAGGATCAAATTAAATGCATCCTGTTTTAGGGAGAACCTGAGAGACAAACCGCGGTTAACTCTTTCTCCAGCCAGCCGAGCCCTTAAGGTCAAACTGCAGGCAGTGCTGAAAATTAATAAGACTTAAATGTGTGTTTTTGACAAGAGGGTGTGACTTGGCATTTAGAGAGAAAGCGAAGGAGGTAATTAAGCACGCCGTGTTTTGCCAGGTCCCGTTCTGGCAAGTTTTCTTCTCCTCCCTTGCCAACCGTTCAGCACTCAGGGATTGTTAGCTAACTTTTTTCACGAGGGCCCCATCAGCCCAGATCTCTCTGGCAGTTTGGGAGCCAGCGGTTTCCTTCACCACGCTGCTCAACCGCTTCGGCCTGCTTCTTGTTGCAACGGGCAGGGCATCCGAAACCAGCCCTGGGAAGCGTTCGTCAAACAAAAGCCGGATCCTGGCAGCCGTGTCTCCAAAGGTGCGGTCCAGAAAGTCAAGATGGCAGCCGGGAGGGTTTGGCTATCGAAATACCCCCCCCCTTGTTTTTATTTGCACCCATGGCATTTTGGAGGAGGAGGAGGAGGAGGAGGAGGAGGACTGGAGGGTCCTTGGCGCTCTCTGAGCTTGGTGGTTTTCTTGCAGACGTTATCACTCCTAATTAGGTAAATCATCAGTTCTAGTCCGACTAGTTTGGGTCATGGAGAAGAAGTGGTGGAGAAGAACAAGAAGGGGGGGTGGAGAAGGAGTGATGGAAAAGGAGTGATGGCGGAGGAGAAGAAAGAGAAGAAGCCGTTGAAAGAGTGGTGGTGAAAGAGGAGAAAGGAGGAGGAGAAGGAGTGATGGAGGAGGAGGAGGAAGAGGAAAAGGAGGAGGACAAAGAAGGAGGGGTAGGGGGGATGGATGGATGGATGGATGGATGGATGGATGGATGGATGGATGGATGGAAAAGGAGTGGTGAAGAAGGAAGAGAAGGAGAAGAGAAAGTGGTAGTGGTAGAAAGTGGTAGAAAAGGAGTGGTGGAGAAGAACTGGTGGTGAAGGAGAAGTGGTGAAGAAGTAAAGGAGTGGTGAAGGAGAAGGAAGAGGAGGAGGAGAAGAGGAGAAAGGGGTAGTGAAGGAATGGTGAAGAAGAAGGAAGAGAAGACATTAAAGGAGTGGTGAAGGAGGAGGAGGAGGAGGAGGGATTGAGGAGTGGTGAAGAACAAGGAGCCACCAAAGTTGTCTGATCTTCATCAGAAACTGGCCTCCAACATCTCAGCCTTTGCAGAGCACGAAACTGGAATCCTTGACAATACAAGATGCTCTTTTGATGCATTTAAGTACTGAGGTAAACTGTTTTGTCTCCTGATCTGATTATCTGGGAGATTTCCACCAAGCCGCTCTGGAACCCTGGCTAGATGCCATCAAAAGCTGTGGACGTCTTCTTACGCAGAGCTCCCTTTACAGAGGCAAAAATCTCATGTTTCTTTCACTCCCTGCATGTATTCTAAAAAAAGGGGATCTCGGTATGAAGACGATCAATTAAGCTCCCTTACGACCAACCATCCCATGCCCTTGATTTCAAACAAGAAAGATCTTTCTTGCAACCAGTTGTCCCGTTCAGGATGTCCCAGAAACACCTCTCTAATTCTGGCAACAGAAACATTGAGGGGGAGACAAGAAAAATGTCTGCAGGACTCTCCTTGGTGCCATGCGCCAGCTGCGAAAATACACTACAAAAACAATGTGGGACGGGGGGGCGGGGTGGAAGAAGAACGAGATGGAATTGGAGGTCTTCCAAGAGCACTGGGGGAACAGGATAGGAAAGAAATATTTATGGAAAGTTTGATATATGGAGGAGAAGGAACGGTTTGCCCCAGGAGGGGGCGGATCTGTAGGAAAGTGGAAATTTGGAAGGGAAGACAGTGCATGCAATTCATAACAGGAGACGCTGTTTAATTTACGAGCTCTGGAAACAAAAATACCTCATTAAAAAAGATCCATATTTATTATGCTTTAATTTCAGTGCTCGGCTTCTGCCTTCAGGAACTCAGAAATGCAAAAGAGAGAAATTGAGAGAGAGAGAGAGAGAGAGAGAGAGAGAAAGAAGGAGGGAGGGAAGGAGAATCACTGCAAAACACTTATGCTAAGAAGCAAGAAAAACTGGATTTCGGAGTTAAATTCTTCCAACAGAAGTTCAGAATATACAAGTCTCTCAACTTTTTCCATGCCACTTCTGGCTTCTCTGGCCACACCTAAATTCTTTAATTTCGCCTTATCTGGGGCCGTGACTGAATCCAGGCGAGCAGGAAGTGAAACAGGACAAAGCTGGGCTCCCGAGATCAAACACCGGAAGATTTAATCTTCCTTGCCAACATCAAATCCCACGAGAATCGCTTCTTCCACAGTGCAAACACCGCGGCGAGGATTACTCCACCAGTGACAGGCCAATTTTTCAAATATGGAACACGAGTTTACGGAGAGCTGGGGGCCGGTGAACAAGTCCTCCAATTCTTTGGCTCTTTATTTAAAAAAATTATTTTATTTTATTCTGTTCAGTTTTTTTTTCTTTTGGTTCTTTTTTTAATTTTGGCACCTGACCTTATATATTAAAAAAAAAAAAAAAAAAAAAACAGCAATCCGAAGCTGAATATTTTTTTGTCCATTTCCCCCAAACCTCCAATGCCTAGGCCTAGCAGACCAATGTCTGACCAAATTATTATTTAAAAGACAGTATTTCAAGCCAAGCTGCACTGTTGACTTTTCTTTTCCTAAGCATTTCCAGAGCAGTTTTCAAAGTTAAATGTTTCCTTGCCTCTCGCCTCTTGTAAACGCTGGACTTATGGCTTCTTCTGATCAAACTCTGTTGGGCATTGTCTTGCTTTCTTATTTACTTTTCCATCGTACATTTTAACAATTGGACGTTGCCTACAGATCTGCTGCTGATGTGCAGAGTAGACGCACAAACAAAAAACTTATTTATTTTCCAAGCAGGAGGCCTGGAAAGTCTGAATCTGGAACAGGGTTTTTCAAACTTGGCCACTTTAAGCGATGTGGACTTCAACTCCCAGAATCCAGCTTTAAAGGTGCATGGTGACTGGGGAATTCTGGGAGCTGACGTCCATACAACTTCAAGCACGCTGGCTGGGGAATTCTGGGAGCTGAAGTCCCTAAAACATCAAGCAAATGACTGAGGAATTCTGGGAGTTGAAGTCCACACAACTTCAAGTACTTTGGCTGAGGAATTCTGGGAGCTGGAGCCGAGGTGGCGCAGTGGTTAGAGTGCAGTACTGCAGGCTACTTCAGCTGACTGCTAGCTGCAGTTCGGCAGTTCAAATCTCCCCAGGCTCAAGGTTGACTCAGCCTTCCATCCTTCCGAGGTGGGTCAAATGAGGACCCAGACTGTTGGGGGCAAGAGGCTGACTCTGTGAACCGCTTAGAGAGGGCTGTAAAGCACTGTGAAGCGGTATATAAGTCTAAGGGCTATTGCTATGGTGCTATTGCTAAGTCCACTCTTTATCTAGAACCCCTCCCCTCGGATTTCCAATATCCTCTCCCCCTTTTCCTCCCTTGCCTAGTTAATATAAAAGGAGACTTTTCTCAAAGATGCTTCAGGCTTTCCCAGTCCTAAGGCCGACCGGCTCTTCAACGGAGCCTCTCCCCAAATTAACTGAAGGAAAACGAGGACGAATCTCTCCCCACAATCTGAATGGGGAAGAGAGGTTTCCTTGCAGCAGCCCTTGACTAGGGTCACTCCTTAGCTGCTTTGTAGTCCTCTGCCGGGTTTCTGGAGCAAGCTTCCCCCCCCCTCAAAAGCCAGCTGCCTAGCAAAGGGGGCTACAGAATCATCTGGGGAGGTGGGGAGGGGGAGCAAATCTTCACCACACCGTTCACAAACCATGACACAAGGTGCAAGACAGCTCTGCCCAGGCCTGACTGTTTCATTAACCTGAAAGGTCAGGAAAAGCGATCCAGGGATAATCTGTCCACTGTTGTTGCTCGGCAACTGACATTTCCAGGACACGCGGTCTGGAAAAGAATGGTCAAGGGGCCAATGCTTTGTCCTTTTTTTGGAAGTGGGGGGAGAGGAGGAGGGTTAAATCAGGGAGCCAACAGGTACACCGAAGGGTCAAACCCTTCCCTCCTCCTCCTCCTCCTCTTCCCAAATTAGCTTCCAGAATAATTGCAGGACTGGGATGGGTTGGCAGAGCCCCCCCCCACCCCCTACCCCCATCCACTGCCCCAGCAGGAGGGTCAGCCGGGTTGGGCAAGGGGGCGTAGAGGCTGTTTAAAGCGTCTTCCTTTTTTTAAAAAAACTTCCAACTTCCTGCTAAGATGCTAAATCAAACAGGGAATCAAACAGGGAATCAAACAGGGAAACAAAGAAACTTCCAGACACTGATTATTTTGGGAGAATTATGGTTTTGGCAAGCAGGTTTGGCGAAAGTATCCCGCTGTGCCGGGTGGGAGAACCGGCAGGGACAGGAAGGAAGGGAGATGGAGAAGGTCACCCTTCTTTAAATACCAACAAGCCGGGTTTCAACGGTGATCTCAGCGGCCGCAGCATGGACTGGGGAAAGGTGAGGATTAAAAGGCCCCTTCATTTGCTGGGCTCCGCAGCCCAAAATACCCAGAAAGTGCCCAATTCGAACTCAGGTGACAAGGTCTGTGTAGGCACCAAATTAAAACTCACCACCAGTAAACGACCAAGGAGAGGACATGCCGAAGTCAAGTCTATGGAGATTCTCCATTATCCAAGTCATGGTTGTCCCAAAAGGTGCTTTTTTTCCCCAAAAGGCAACTTGCAATTTTTCTTGGGGTTTTTTTTTTCCCCTCTCTTTGAAAATGCTTTGCTTCTCATCCAAGAACCTTCTCTAGTTCTAAAGTTATTAGAACTGAAGAAGCTTCTTGGATGAGAAGCGAAATGTTTTCAAAGGGGGGGGGGAACCAAGAACAAAGTCGAGTTGCCTTTTGGGGGAAAAAAGCACCTTTGGGACATGCCGAAGTCATCCACCAACTGCAGGAGAAACGAGGGGCACCTAAGAGGCATCCAAACACCTCTTCTCTGTTCCTTCAGCCTTCAACCTGGTGCCCTCTGCAAATACTGATAGGTTCCTGGCTGGGTCAAGGTGCCTCCGTAGGGTTGGAGGTGCCCACCAGACCTCTGAAGTGCATGTTTTAAATGGGGTGGAAGTCCACTTACAGGAAAGTCCTCGAGTTACAACCATTCGTTTAGTGACTGAAGTTACAGCGGCACCGAAAAATGTGACTTATGACTGGTTTTCACACTTACGACCATTGCAGCATCCCCAGTCACGTGATCAAAGCTGCCAGCCTGCCTGATCATTTATCTATCTATTACAATATCTATTTCTATTATCTATCATCTCTGTCTCTTTCTCTCTGTTTCTGTCTTTCTCTTTCTTTTTCTTTCTTTCTATCATCTATCTATCTATCTATCTATCTATCTATCTATCTATCTATCTATCTATCTATCTATCTATCTATCTATCTATCTATCTATCCCGTCCCGTCCCGTCCCGTAACTTTGTTGCTTGTATTCTTACAATTTATACTGACTGGTTCCTAATATGATTTGATTGCTTATTTGTACCCGGACTATCATTAAGTGTTGTACCTTATGATTCTTGACGAACTTAGCAATAGCAATAGCACTTAGACTTATATACCGCTTTACAGTGCTTTACAGCACTCTCTAAGCGGTTTACAGAGTCAGCATATTGCCCCCAACAATCTAGCAATAGCAATAGCAATAGCACGTAGCAATTCAATTCTACATTCTATTCTCTTCTAATTTCTATTCTATTCTTATTCTATTCTAATTTCTATTCTAATTTCTATTCTAGTCTTATTCTATTCTAAATTCAATTCAATTCTAAATTCTATTCTATTCTATTCTATTCTATTCTAAATTCTGTTCTAAATTCTATTCTATTCTATTCTATTCTATTCTATTCTATTCTATTCTATTCTATTCTATTCTATATATTCTATTCTATATTTTCTATCCTATCCTATCCTATCCTATCCTATCCATCCATTTCATTGGCCGCCCATCTTACCACAGAGTAACACTGGGCTGCTTACAGTATTAAATTTACAATATTTATGACATGGTGCACTGTCCCGCCGTCATCTGATGACCATTTGTGACCTTCCCTGCTGGCTCCCAACAACTAAAGTCAACGGGGGGGGGGGGAGGACCCAGATTCACTTAATAACTTCATGACTTCATGACAAGTGCAGCGATTCGCTTAACAATTGCAGCAAACCAGTCGTAAAGTAGGACGCAACTCACTTAACAACTTGCTTAGCGACAAGAAATTTTGGGCTCCGTTATGGTCGTTAAGTCGAGGACTACCTGCACTTGAGACCTAATGAAAGAGGAGTCAACATGGCAATCCCAAGGGAGCCCCCCGCCCCAAAAGTCGCCGATCAAAGGTCTTCCTTCTGCAAGCGAGCATCTCCAGTTTACACTCCGCTTCTGATGCCGCTTAAGGGGTCTCAGTTGTACCTCTATATTTATGTTTTGGCCCCCCGCCCCAAAAGTCGCCGATCAAAGGTCTTCCTTCTGCAAGCGAGCATCTCCAGTTTACACTCCGCTTCTGATGCCGCTTAAGGGGTCTCAGTTGTACCTCTATATTTATGTTTTGGCTAAAAGCAAACATCCTAATTTCTATTCAGGTTCGGATCTCCGCACCATCTGCGGTCCCAACTCTTAACGCTGGCTTCCAACTTTAGACTAACCACAAGTAAATGTGTAAAAGCGTTGGAAACTTCTAAAACAGCCTTTCCGCTTCTAAAATTAAATCCCTCGGGCCTCACAACTCAAACTCTCCCTCCACAGGACGCTAAGGAACCAGACGTGCCCTGTGTTCAACCAGCAAATACCAAATTAAGGGAAGGGGCTGGTGGGAGGCAAACCGCATGTTTCCCCAAAGATTAACTAGGAGAGATTTTTCTCAACTCAGGTCCTGCACTGGCCCCCATTAAAAAACACCGGAAGGGCAGCAGGTTAGGAAAGGTCTAGTCTCGAGGAAAAGCCTGGGAAATTTAAGATGGTAAATCAAGGTTTGAGCTGAGTGTGTGCCAGTTTTGTGAGGAAGGCCAGGTTAAAAAATAAAAAATAAAAAAATAGGTGCCCGTAAAGGAGAAATGAGGGGTCCTTGGTGCTCTCTGAGCTTGTTTTCACGCGGACGTTTCATCACCCAGCTAGGGAACGTGATCAGTGCACCGATGATGTGACCTTGTTTGATAATGAAACATCTGCAAGAAAAATATAATTTAGAACAATTAACCAGTGGAACGACTTGCCTCCAGAAGTTGTGAATGCTCCAACACTGCAAGTTTTTAAGAATAGATTGGACAACCATCTGTCTGGAATGGTATAGGGCAGAGGTCTTCAAACTTGGCAACTTTAAGACTCGTGGACTTCAACTCCCAGAATTCTCGGAGTTGAAGTCCACGAGTCTTAAAGTTGCCAAGTTTAGGGACCCCTGGTATAGGGTTTCCTACCTGGGGTTGGACTAGAAGACCTCCAAGGTCCCTTCCCACTCTGTTATTCTGTTATTGTGTTCTAAAACAACTAAGCTGGGAGAGCAGCAACGACCCCTCAAAGAAGTAGGCCCACAAGAATACTAAACTCTTTTTTGATAGAAAAAAGAATTCTTTTTTTCATAAAACTTTGAAATATGGACAGGATATTCTCCTTCTTTCCCTCTTATATACCAAAGAAGCAAATCCATTTGGTCTAGTGGTTAAGATGCTAGGCTAAAAAATGGAGACCATGAGTTCTAGTCCTGACACAGCCACAAAAAGCTAGCTGGATGACTCTGGACTAGTCACAGGGAGATGCTGAGTTCTAGTCCCACCTTAGACATGAAATCCTGCTTGTGTGACCTTGGGGCAGTCCCCCACTCTCTCAGCCCAACAGACCTCACAGGGTTGTTGTGGTGGCGGGAGGAGGAGGAGGATGGGTCTGTTGGCTATGTTTGCCGCCTTGACTTATTTGCAAAAATAATAAAGGTGTGGTACAAATAAATAAAATAAATACCAAAGAAGGTCAAGGCAGGCAATTCTTGAGTTTCTTCCTCACGCTTTCCTGTTCTCCGGGATTAAGCCCACGATTTGTTTACAGTCTCTGCAAAGCTTGCTGGCAAGGTCATCTCGGTGTCCTCCGCAGAGGGAGACGTCACTAAGGCTGTCAGCTACACCCACCCTACATCTGGCAACCGTCTGACCTTCTTCTCCAACCCAAGAAGACTCCTGAGAGGAGCACAACGGAATCTTCTCCAAGGATCATGTCCAAAGCCCCAAAAGAACAGTCTATAGCAGGGGTCTGCAGCCCGCGGCTCTGGAGCCGCATGTGGCTCTTTCATCCCTCTGCTGCGGCTCCCTGTCGCTCAAACCATGCGTCACAACCGCCAATGTGCGACACCCGCCGGCACGCGATTTATTGAGCTTTTCGACCTATCTTTTTTTTCGGAGTTCAAAATGTTTTTGTTGCATGCAGAAATAAAAATTTGTTTTCTCTGTAGCAGTTCATTGATTACATAAATGCAACACACTATCGTTTTTTTATACATAGCATAAAGGTAAAAAACGATATATGCAGTGTTATCTTCATTTTAGATATCAAAAGGTTTTTGTGGCTCCCGGTGTTTTCTTTTCTGTGGGAAACGGGTCCAAATGGTTCTTTGAGTGTTTAAGGCTGCCGACCCCTGGTCTATGGCAAGGATGGGCAACTATGGTCCATTTAAACCGGTGGACTTCAACTCCCAGAATTCCTGAGCCAGCCAGCTGGCTGGTTCAGGAATTCTGGGAATTAGTCTACAGGTCATAAAGGGACCGTAATTGCCCACTTCTGATCTCCAGGATGAACTTCTCGATGACTATTTAAACATGCCAAGACCCAACACTCTCAAAACCCGGGTTTAGCTCCTTTCGACCAATCCAAGGCCCAAAGCTACGCTCATTATCGTTTATACCTTCAGATTCCTGTTGCATACCAGACCAGGAACGCCCACCAAACCCAGTGACTTAAACCAGAGTCCAGAGTCCATTAAACTTTCAGCAGGAAGCAAATAATATCTCAAGGCAGGATTCTGGACCTTCAATAAAGCAGGTGGAGGAGGCCAGGGCAGAAAAACGCCAAAAGTTCAGTGCCAAAAGGTCAGTTGGGGAGCTGATCCACCATAAGGCGTGAAGCAACCCGGTTTAGAAAATCTGACCTCTAAATTCCATTTAAAAAGAAAAAAAAAGAAAAGAAAAGAAACAGGAAGGGAGGTGTCAACCTTTCAGGGTTAGTAGCATGTCCATAAGTGGAATAAAAAGTTCCAGGCTATGACAAAGCTTAAAAAAAAAAAAAAAAACCAGTGCTGATGACTAATGGTGGATGAATTTGACCGAGAAGAGGTCATATATGGTACTGGATTGTCACCTCCTCTTCATCACAACTGGGGGGGGGGGGGATGGAGAGAACGGGGACTTCCCAGACCAGTGGCTATGATTCCTATGCAGGTTCAAAAACCGAAACAATGTCCCTTCCCTGGGGGGGAAAACCATCAACCACAGGTAGTTCTCGACTTACGACCGGAATCGAGCCCCAAATTTCTGTTGTTAAGTGAGGCATTTGGTGAAGTGACTTTTGGCCCATTTTACGACATTTTTGTATCACAGTTCTTAAGTGAATCGCCGCAGTTCTTAAGTTAGTGACGCGGTTGTTAAGTGAATCTGGTTTCCCCCACTGACTTTGCTTGTCAGAAGGTCGCAAAAAGGGAACCGCAGGCCTCCGGGACACTGCAACCGTCATAAATGTAAATCACGTGACTGTGGGGACGCTGCAACGGTCACAAGCGTGAAAAACGGTTATAAGTCAGTTTTTTCAGCACCGTTGCAACTTCGGTCACTAAATGAACTGTTGTAAGTCGAGAACTACCTGTATGAGTAAAGTTGTAGAAAGTCCCCAGAACAGAGAAATTGCTGCTCTTGTTATGGCGACCACGTGGTTGGTTAAAGCCATCCCTTACGACAAGTAAAGAATTTATTCAGGCAACCACTCCAAAACTTACTGATATATCTTGGGGGGGGGGGAACAGACACAACCCCCAGTTTTGGCACGGTTGATGTGATATAAATATCATACAATATTTACAGTATTACCAAAATCAAAAGTGATGGTCAGGAAGGAGGCTGGTTATGGAGAGAGCTCCCCACTCATATAGTCATCACCCATCCTTGCCACACGAGGAATGTGTGGGGGTGGAAGGAAGAGAATGGCTTACACATCCACAGGCGCACACACACACACACGCGCACACACACACACACAAACATATAAACCTAGATGTCTAACGTAGGGGAGCTGATCTGCTTTTACTTGCCTCGCTCCCTGGAAAAAAGGAGAAGATGAATCACAAGGAAGTGAAAAGTTGCAAACGCGCGTTGGATGCCAGGCTGAGTTTCGATGGCCAAAAATCTTGGTCCCCACCTCCGTTCTCCTCCAGCTTATAGATCAGGCTGCCTTTGTAATCAGAATCTCCACCAGACTTTTAAGTGGGATCTATTTGCGGTCCCAAGAATCACTCGATCACTTCTGGACGGGGGGGAGGAGGGAAGGGGAGGGGAGAAAGCACCCTCATCCAAGTGTCAACACCCCAAACTCATTAGCTGACGGGACCCAGACCGTGCTTAAGGACCGTTGGCAAAAAAAGATTGTAAGATTGGACACAACTTATTTAACAATCGCCTTGCTTAGCCATGGAAATTCGGGGTCTCACCACTGTGGTCGTAAGCCGAGGACTACCTGGAGTTTCAGCCTAGCTGGATCTGCAATATTTTCGACGTTACCCAAAGCAAGCCTACTCACATAGGATATATATTTTTTTTTGCAGCCTACTATATAACAGCTGCAACATACTGAGGTCATCCATCTTGCAAAGAATAAATTGAAGAGTCATATTTTGCTGCAGATAGTTCTATCCCCCCCCAAATTGTTTTCCCCACCCACTCCCCTGATAGGAGTGTGCAAATTCTGTGTACGAGCACACACGCCCCACTTCCACAACAAGATGCTTTGATTCGCAGGAGGAGAAACAGAATTCTTCAGCCCGCAAACGATGATAAATCACAATGTGATTGGAGATCCTTCCAATTAGGATTAGGGACATCCAGTTCGCAGATCCTTGTTTAACCATAAACCGCTCAATCGACCTTCCTCTGAGGGATTGTTCCAAAGGATTTAAAAGAGGGGTGTCCACTCTTGGCAATTTTAAGACCAGTGGACTTCAACTCCCAGAATTCCCCATCCTGCAGTCATCACCCAGCCAGTTTCCATGCCTAAACTGCAACTAGAACTCCCAGTCTCCTGATGATTGGCCCAAAGTCACCCAGTCAGCTTTCATGCCCGAGGTGCTAGGAGCTAGAACTCCTAGTCGGTGATTGGCCCAAAGTCACCCAGCCGGCTCATATGCCTAAAGTGGAGCTAGAACTCCCAGTCTCCTGGTGATTGGCCCAAAGTCACCCAGCCAGTCAGCTTTCATGAGAAAGGTGGGACTAGAACTCACTGTCTCCTGGTGTCTTAACAACTAGACCAAACTGGTTATGCTCAGGGCTGCATTACCCCCCACCCCCCCCTTCCAAACCTGTGCGTGGCTCAGAACAAGGCATCAGGCCAAGTGACAGACTTCACGTCAGTCCTTGCATGAAGAACTTTGGACTTCCGGTGATCTGCACAGCAGGATGAACAAAGACTCAACCGAGGGCCACTCTCGCCTCAGCAGAGTTGATCTCCTCTTTCATTCAGGTAGGGGCCAGGGACCAGCCAGGATGGACTCATTGCTGGCTGGGGAATTCTGGGAGTTGAAGTCCATCGATCTTCAAGCTGCCAAGGTGGAGAAACACTGCAGTAGGGGCACCCTACTACAAAATCAATGCTACCACACCCTTGTCCGGCCTCGGATTCGACAACCGGATGGGGCTTAAGCTGCGACGCTGAAGAGGACCGATGTCCATGCCGGATGTGGCCCGCAACCATGGTTTATCCTACGGCAGAGCCCATTAGCCGAAAGGAACCTTCGTTGCAACAACGTTGAGATTCCCGCCACAGCTGTCTCTGCAGTTTGTGCTTCGGTCCTTCAGATCCGAGCATGTGAGCGTCAGGAGAAGATCCAAGGGATCACATCAAACGTGATCCATCAAAAATGGATCCCAGAGCAGGCTGATATTTTTATCTCGGTCCACCATCCCTACCTAAGCTACACAAACTTATTCTTCTCCAAGGACTAGTTCCCAAAACAGGACAGTAGAAAAACCAGAGGCCGGTTGGACCAGCTCTGCTAAGAACATACCGGTTTCCAGAGGAAGTTCTCGGAAACGGAGCAAAACCTGCTGGAAATGAAAACCCCACCTGCAAAACCTCTGCGCCCACAAAATGTGTCTCTTTAAGCTTTTGCGCTCTCGCAGGGAAACCACAAGAGTTAACTGTAGCTTGCTTTTTTTAGCAAAAATGTTTTTAAAAAGAGAGAATATTTCTCAGCCAGATATGGTTAGTCCTCGACTTACGACCACAATTGAGCCCAGATATTTCCATTGCTAAGCAAGCGAGTTGTTAAGTGAGTTTTTCCCCCATTCTTGCCACAGTTAAGTGAATCATGCAGTTAAGTTAATAACACGGTTGTTAAGTGAATCTGGTTTCCCCATTGACTTTGCTTGCCAGAAGGTCGCAAAAGGAGATTCACATGACCCTGGGACACTGCAACCGTCATAAATACATGCCAGTTGCCAAGTGTCCGGAAATATGATCAAGTTGCTGCAACAGTCGTGTGGAAAATGGTCACAAGTCAACTTCTTTCAGTTCCATTCTTGGCTGTAATGGGATCGAGAAGGGCAGAGAGAAGTGGACATATTATTCCTTTCAGTTTTTTAGGCACCCAGCCGTATCAGCGTTCCTTCAGAATCCCCAAGACCAAGGAGCAGACTTGGTCACTCAGGGTCCAAGGTCAGTCAATCAATCAATCAATCAATCAATCAATCAATCAGAATAGAGCTGGAAGGAACCTTGGAGGTCTTTTAGTCTAGGAGTCTCCAACCTTGGCAACTTTAAGACTTGTGGACTTCAACTCCCAGAATTCC
>QLTV01000556.1:1288281-1300755 GCA_003457575.1 Thermophis baileyi
AAGGAAGGAAGGAAGGAAGGAAGGAAGGAAGGAAGGAAGGAAGGAAGGAAGGAAGGAAGGAAGGAAGGAAGGAAGGAAGGCAGGCCTACACCATCCAACTACCGTTTGGTGTTCTCCAGATGTGCTAAACTACAACTCCCAAGATTCCTAGCTAATAAAACCACCTGGAAAGCATCAACTGCGGTGACGTTTCTTACCAGTTGTGAGAACAACACAGCTCTGAGCACCCCTTCTCTAATAGGCATACATGCAAATAAAATTTTGCAGATCCTCCAACGGATAACCCATGATTGAGTAAGTCTTAAGCATCTTTCTCCACGCGGACAGGATGCACACAACCCCTCAAAGCACATCGGGCAAGTGCTAAATGCCCTTGCTTCCTTAGTAGTGTCAATTTTGCATTTCATTTCTTCCTGCAAGGGTGGAGAACCGCCCGGCCTTTGGCCTCTGGAGCCAGAATCTCTCCCACACAATAGTACTTTGAGTGCCAAGCTAAGCTCTCAGCAAGTTTACTCTTGCATCGAGCTGTTCTTAAGTGCCACTTGTAATGAAGCCGACCTCTGACTCCCATATGCTGAAAGCACGAAGGCTTGGAACGGCTAAACGAGGGCAGTTCAGCCATCTAAAAATTCAAATATCAATGCCCGGTATGAAATGTTTAAGGGTCTTTGGTGCCAAGATGCATAGATCACGGTCTAAGGTTGACTCAGCCTTCCGTCCTTCCGAGGTGGGTCAAATGAGGACCCAGATTGTTGGGGGGCAAGAGGCTGACTCTGTGAACCGCTTAGAGAGGGCTGGAAAGCACTGTGAAGCGGTATATAAGACTATTGCTCTTCCTTTTCTCCTCCCTCCCTCCCTTCCATGGTGCACAGTGGTTAGAATGCAGCATTGCAGACTAACTCTGCCCACTGCCAGGAGTTCGATCCTGACCGGTTCAAGGTTGACTCAGCCTTCCATCCTTCCAAGGTCGGTAAATGAAGACCCAGATTGTTGGGGGGCAAGAGGCTGACTCTGTGAACCGCTTAGAGAGGGCTGGAAAGCACTGTGAAGCGGTATATAAGTCTAAGGGCTATTGCTATTGCAATCTCTTTGAATTTAAGATATAGATTAGTCCTTGGGACCACAAAATTGAGCCCCAAATTCCCATTGTTAAGCAGGACAGTTGATAAGCAAGTCTTGCCACATTTTCCAATCTTTCTTGCCACGGTTGTTAAGTGAATCATCGCAGCAGTTCAGTTAGTAACACGGTTGTTAAGCGAATCTGGCTTCACCACTGACTTTGCTTGTCAAATAGCAATACCACTTAGACTTATAGACCAGTTCACAGGGTTTTAACAGCCCTCTCTAAGCGGTTTACAGAGTCAGCATCTTGCCCCCAACAATCTGGGTCCTCATTTTACTCAGAAGGATGGAAGACTGAGTCCAACCTTGACCTGGTTCAGAATCGAACTGCCGGCAGTCGGCAGAATTAGCCTGCAATACTGCATTCTAACCACTGTGCCACCACGGCTCTTAAAGATGACAAAAGTGATCACGTGACCCCGGGGATATTGCCAACCGCCATAAATACCTGCCAGTTGCCAAGCGTCCGAATTTTGATCAGTGACCGCGGGGATGCTGCAACGGTCGTAAGTGTGAAAAACAATCATAAGTCACTTTTTTTTCCAGTGCCGTTATAACTTTGGCCACTAAACGAATGCTTGTTAAGTTGAGGACTATCTGTGACACGGGGGATCTCCAAGAGGAATCACCCTCTTACGCCCCTCTAAATCCAGGTCAATTTTTATCAGCTAATTGCTCATTTTCCAATATTCTCTGCTGTGATGTTCAAAGTTTCTTGACGGTGGCAACTTTTAACATGTGTGGACTTCAACTCCCAGAATTCCCCAGCCAGCCTGGCTGGGGAATTCTGGGAGTTGAAGTCCACACATGTTAAAAGTTGCCACGGTCGAGAAATATGTTTTAAAAGGACACTTATTCACCGTGGCTTTCCAAAACTTATGGGGAGCTGTCTAAAAACACCAGCTAAGGGTTCGAGACACATACACACCCAACTTGATGACATGCTAGCTGGGGAATTCTGGGACTTGAAGTCCACACTATCTTGCCAAGGTTGGGGGAAAAAAACTGCTTCACCTGCTGGCTGCTCTCAACTGAACCCTAACTTGACAGCTGGCAGAGAACTTTAATCTATTTTTTTTTCCAAAATTTCCCCATCACTCCCTGCCCCCTTAAAAGGAATTCGACATCCTTTCCGAGATGGGTTTCTGGCTTTAAAAATAGCTTAATTATTGACAAAGCTATACCATGGGAAGTCAACAGCTAGCTTGTTTGCTGGAGTAAGTGGGGAGGGAAGAGAAGGGAAGGGAGGGAAGAGAGAAGGGGAGAGAATTGGATTGAGTTACCAGGCGCTCTACGGAAACACTGTTTTGAATTATACATCCGGCCATGAAAATTTTAGTAGCTACCCCCTTCAGCTCCGGTGGTTGCAAGAAACAAACCATCCAGGACGGCCTAAGAGACAAGTTAAGGCTTGTTGAGCAAAATATGTACTGTCACATGCTGTTTGCTTAGAAGTGCACTGTCAAGCAAGGATGAAGCCACGCAGCGCCAAAAATAATGCTAGTAACCAGGCAGAAAACGCCGGCAACCATCGTTTTTTTTTTTTTTAAAGGTGTGCATGCGGTGATGCGGGAAGTCCTCGACTTCCAACCATTCGTTTAGCGACCGTTCAACGTTACGACGGCACTGAGAGACCTATGGCTGTTTTTCAGACAACGGTACCAGCAGCCCCGTGGTCACATGATTAAAATCCAGACGCTTGGCCACTGGCGTGTACTTATGACGGTTGCAGTGTCCCGGGGACACGTGATCCCCTTTTGCGACCTTCTAACCAGAGTCCTTTGGGAGTTGGGCGGCATACAAATTTTATTAATAAATAAATAAATAAATAATAATAAGGTCACTGAACAACCGAGTGATTAACCCAACTGCAGAGATTCACTTAACAACCGTGGCAAGGAAGCTTGTTCAATCTTAACTGTCTCGCTTAGCGACACAAACATCGGGCTCAATTGTGCTCGTCAGTTGAGGGCTACGTGATTGTGTGCAGGGAAGCTACCGCATTGTCAACTTTCCCACGAAAAGTCCACGGGTGGCTGAATTCTCATATGTTTTCTCCTTCGGGCCAACGGCGTTGCGATGGACAGTTTTTGACCGAATGCCAGCATTGAGGTCAACAAGGAGATGAGATCTTCAAGGCACAGATATGTCACCATCGGTGCTTTGACTAAACAACTCTCTGCTGCACAATTTGCACAAGGAGAACAGGGGGCACACCCCAGGCACCATGAGACCCCTGCCGCCAGAGTTTACGATCTGTCAAAATACCGGACCAGTGGAATGTAGTTCTACAAGAAAATCCAAACTGTTACCTTTATAAATGATGCAATGGTTTTCCAGAATTGGCTAATTACAGGAGGGGTCAAGAGAGATTATACACACACACACACACACACACACACACACACACACACACACACACACACAGAGTCCTCAACATACCATTCATTTAGTGACTGTTTGAATTTACAACAGCATTGAAAAAAGTGCCTTATGACCATCTTTCACACTTACGACCACTGAAGCAGCATCAAAATTCAGAGGCTTGGCAACTGGCATGCACTTATGACGGTTGTAGTGTCACGTGGGTCATGTGATCCCCTTTTGCGACCTTCGGACAATCCAAGTCAATGGGGAAGCCAGGTTCCCTTAACAACCGTGTGACTAACTTAACAGCCGCAGTGATTCACTTAACGACCACGGCAAGGCAGGTTGTAAAATGGGGCAAAACTCATTTTAACACCAATCTCTCTTAGCAACAGAAATCTGGGCTCAGCTGTGGTCACATAAGCCCAGAACTACCTGTACTTATAATTTAATCAATGACATTTCAGAAACTTTATGAACGCTGGGTTTTGAAAACCCCAGCTTGTCTGTAATTAAAATCTTTTGCTCTTTTTTTTTCTTCAAGTACCCCTAACTTCTTCCAATTGCGAACCAGAAATAAAATGACAATAAAATAAGGAAAAACCCTGCCACCCTCACAACCACGAGGTGAAACGTTTTTCTTCAGAGGCTAACGTGTCTTTGTAGGCAATTTAATTTTAATTTAATTTAATTAATTGTATTTCTATGCCGCCCAACTCCCGAAGGACTCTGGGCGGCTTACAATGTGGAGCTTCATTCAGCTGTCCCTGCGGTCATTTGGCCAGGAGTCCCATATCTAATATCCAAATTCCCCCAGGTTAAGGATCATTAATTGTGAGAAGAAGATGACAAAACTCAAAAAAGAGGAAAGAACAGGGCCGGGAGATGCCAGGAATTTGCTAGTCCTGACAACATTTCTGAAAGCAAGTTCACTGAACACACACACACACACACACACACACACACACACACAAACACACACACACACACACCCAAACAAACACACACACACACACACACACACTTCCGCATTCTATGTGCATTGTTAGGCTTGTCAGCACTCTAGGCTCCAACAGCAGGGGCAAAGTTTCCCTTCCTGGGTATTGATTTTTTTTTCTTCTTATTAAGCTTGTGCTTCTTTTAAAAAACATCTGTTGGCTTAGAAAGTATTAGGAGAACATTCCTAAACAGGAACTGGAGAATCTGTCTGGCTTTCCACCCCCCCTCCCCTGTAATGTACATTTTCCAAGTCAAGTCTGGAATTTGGCTGGGTTTTCTTTACTGCAAGGAGACACCTGAAAAAAAAGGGGAGGAGTATTTTTTTTTTTAAAAAAAAGGGAAACCTTTGAAGAACAAAAGACACTTAGTGCAGACAAAGTCTTGGCTTTTTTAAAAAACAAAAAACAAAACAAACTCAGATCTTTGTCTAAAAAGTTGCTCTACCTGTCTCCAATGCGCTTTTTTTTTTTTATGTTTAAGGCTGTCTCCTTATATGGGAAGGAAGGACAGGTTTGAGAAAGAGGTTAGTTAAAGCCAAAAACAACCCCAAGACATGGGTGGGGGCTGGGAACCACTTTTTCCACTCTGCAGGCCGTTCTGCGTCTTTTAACACTTCCCAAAATAATAGAATAGAAAAGAATACTTTTGGGGGGGGGGGGGCCAGGTGGAGCGCAAAAAATTTGTCTCCTGCGCAGAAGCTCTCAATGTGCATGCAAAAGCAACAGAGTTGATAATAATCATAATAATACCAATACCCTTCCCCCACTCCTCCCCTCTTCCTCCCTTTCCAACCCTCTCTCTTACCCTTATTTCCCCTCCATTTCTTCCTCTCCTTTTCCCTTTCTTTCCCCTTTCTCTCCTTTCCTCTCTTCTCCCCTCCTCCTCCTTATCCTTCTACTCCACTCTCCATTCCCTCCTTTCCTTGTTGTGTTTACTTATTTTCAACTCAGTATAGTTTTAGGATGGTATTCGAGCAACCCCAATTCTCTATTTACATACATTTTCTTCTTCAATTCTAGTAGAGAAGTGGAAGGAGAGGAGGAAAGAAGGAAGTGGAAAAGGAGAGAAGAAGGGAGGGAAGGGGAAAGAGGGGAGAGAAAGAGAGGAAGGGTTGTTGTGGAATAAGGAGGGGATATGGAATGGTAGAAGAGCAACCCCGACTATATGTTTTAATTTTAGGATGAGGAATAAATTAATATGAATGCTAAAAGATAAGGTAAATGATTATTAACGGTTAAGAGATAGTATATTTGTGTATATGTGTGAGAAATAAAAAATAAAAAATTGTAAAAAAATAAAGATCATGATGAAGGATAATAATAATACTACAGCCCTACAACAAGGGGGAATATCCTTAGACATGAGACAATACTGTGGGAATTAAGCGTTCAGCAGAGTGACCGCACGAGGGGAAAAAACTGTCTTGGGTCCAGTTGTTTTGGCATGCAATGTTCTATAGCAGGGAAGGGGTTGAAACAGTTTATGTCCAGGATGTGAGGGGTCTGTAGATATTTTCTCAGCCCTCCTTCTGACCAGAGCAACATACAGGTCCTCAATGGAAGGCAGGCTGATTGCAATGGTTGTTTCTGCTGTCCTAGCTATCTGTACCTCTCTCCTGTTTGGTTGCTGTACCAAACCAGACAGTTATAATACCTGTGGGACACAAGGGAGATCTGCAAAACATCTCCAAATAAGGTCAGCAAGTCGTTCTTGGAGAATACAGAAAAGGAGGAGGTCACCCAAGTTTTGAAGATGGCACAACTTGCTAGAAACCACGCAGACACACAAACACACACACACACAGGTCAAAGCCAAAATGGAAAATGTGTCTCATTCACCAGCCATTTCACCGACGGTCACAGAGAGGCTGGAAAATAGCTCCTCGCCTGCTGTGAGTCCAGAATTGTCTTCAGCAAAACATGGAGAGGATGCATTATGAAGTTAAAACCCAGTCTTGTTCCGTTTTTAAACCAGGAATCAAAATAAAACTCAGCCTTGCTCCATTTTTCAAACCAGGAGTCAAATTAAAACTCAGCTTTGTTCCATTTTTAAACCAGGAATCAAAATAAAACCCAGCCTTGCCCCATTTTCAAACCAGGAATCAAAATAAAACCCAGCCTTGTTCCATTTTCAAACCAGGAATCAAAATAAAACTCAGCCTTGTTCCATTTTCAAACCAGGAGTCAAATTAAAACCCAATCTAGCTGCATTTTTAAACCAGGAATCAAATTAAAACCCAGTCTTGTTCCATTTTTAAACCAGGAGTCAAATTAAAACCCAGTCTTGTTCCATTTCTAAACCAGGAATCGCTAACTTAGGGAAGCTGACCTTAGAAACAAGCAATTTAGTTCTAAGATAGAGGGCAAGAATTCTCCAGTTTTGGTTATCTTGGAGTCGAGTCCCGCTGTGAAATAAGAGGTTGTACTAACTAACCAGAAAGAGGCATATTTTCTGAGCCCCCTCCCACTGCCACCATCAGGGTACGTGCATGGCGCAACATGTTCTCTCTCATATCTCACTGGAAAGACTGAACATGGCCTTCCTCAGCCTAAGCCAGCAAATCCCACATTGGTGGACAACTGATGTTGCTGATGGAACTTCAACACAATGAGGTTAAAGACAAAGAACAGAGAAGCAGAACCGGGGTACCAGTTGCTGGCTGGTGAAGAACCCCTTCAAACGGTGATGGAGAACTAGCTCGGTTTCCACAAACAGGACCGAAAGATGTGAAGACGGACTTAACCCCGGAGTCCAACAGTTCTAAAATTGGCCTTAAAGAATGCCAACAGATTTGCCATTCTGAAGACATGTCGACTCCTACATAGAAATTAAAAAATAGATTTGTGGTCTCTTTTCTTTTCGGGCTTCTAAATTTGGAAAAGGCATATATTCTGAATGTCCGTTTGCTTTCGTTGGGCACATGGCTTTAACGTCACTCGCCCACATGGGGCAGGGGGAACAGGAGAAGGCCACTTCTCAACCTGGCCAACCAGGTTAAGGCAGTGATTAAACCATAATCCTCTACAACCAGCCAGACTCCCTGTTCAGGGTGCAACTCCGTTTTAGAGTCTCTATGGAGATTCTCAGTCATCCAGGTCATGGTTGTCCCAAAGGTGCTTTTATTTCAAGAGACGACTGGACTTTCTGGTTTTTGTTTGAAGACATTTTGCTTCTCATCCAAGAAGCTTCTTCAGCTAGGACTGGATGGTGAGGAATGGAAGGATTTATCTCTCTTTCAGACAGCTGGTCATTTGCATTCTTTGAAAGAGTCATTGAGGCCACTTGGAGGTTTATCTGTGTCCTCAGGGTCACCTGAGTGGTGCAAATGGGTGTGGAGCCTTCTTGGAACTGTTGAAAGGACTGTGTTATGGATTGGAGGTAGATGAGGTCGTATCCCTCCCCCTCGGTTGGAGGATAAATCCTTCCATTAAATATCCTTCCATTACAAATCCTGAAGGAGCATAAACCCTTCCGTTCCCCACCATCCAGTCCGAGCTGAAGAAGCTTCTTGGATGAGAAGCGAAACGTCTTCAAAGAAAAAGCAAGAAAGCCCAGTTGCCTCTTGAAAGAAGCACCTTTGAGACTCTGCTTTAGAGCCAAGTCAGCATCTTTAGAACTGATGTCCTGCAAAAGGCGCACGAACAAGCCACCTATCCCAGCCACGACATCTCGCAGCTTGGATGTGCTCCAACCCCATAAAAGTCACATCACGGCTGGTTACTCAGGCACATTTATCTCCTGCCCGCTCTTCGAACTAACTCAAGCAAAATAATAATAACAATAATAACAATAATTTTTAAAGAAATGCCCAGGCAGCCCTAGATGGACCGAGGCTTCACGGCTGCCAGAAACTTGGATGCAGATCCTTAAGTGTGCAATTTACGGTCTGGGCTTTGTAAGAGATGGATGGAAGAAAGGTTCCAAGGTGTTTCTGAGCCAAGATTTGACTTCCTGGCTCTATAACAATCATTGAGATGTTTCTCCGGGCTGGGAACAACTGGAAAATATACAGGGGGAATTCCTGTTTATTTTCAACGGCAGAGAAGGCCATGGCTGCTGCTACTGAAAAGGTGCAGAGCTGACACCTGCGAGACTAAACATCCTCAACATCGGTTCCTAAAAGAAAACGCCTGACACACGATGCACAACTTATTCACACGTGGGCACGCACCGTCCATATGTTGCTTTAGGTTGCCTTGTTTTGAGATCGTCCAAAGAAAGATATTTTTAAGTCAGGGGTCTCCAACCTTGGCAACTTTAAGACTTGTGGACTTCAACTCCCAGAGTTCCTCAGCCAGCAAAGCTGGCTGAGGAATTCTGGAAGTTGAAGTCCACAAGTCTTAAAGTTGCCAAGGTTGGCTGAGGAATTCTGGGAGTTGAAGTCCACAAGTCTTAAAGTTGCCAAGGTTGGCTGAGGAATTCTGGGAGTTGAAGTCCACAAGTCTTAAAGTTGCCAAGGTTGGAGACCCCTGCTCTAAGTGATCCTCGACTTACGACCACAATTGAGCCCAACATTTCTTAAGCAGGGCAAGTGAATTTTTTCGCCTCATTTTATGACTTTTGCCACTGTGGTTCAGCAACTGGCCGCAATCGTTAAGCGAATCGTGCGGTCGTTCAGTGAATCTGGCTTCCCCCATTGACTTTGCTTGCCGGAAGCTGGCTGGGATGGTCACAAATGGGGATCACGTGACACACACAGCCCGGGGACAGTGCAGGTAGAGGTAGTCCTCGACTTACAACAGTTCATTTAGTGACCGTTCGAAGTTGCAACGGTACTGAAAAAAGTGACTTACGACCGTTTTCACACTTACGACCGTTGCCGCATCCTCGTGGTCACGTGATCAAAATCCAGCCGCTCGGCAACTGACTCGTATTTATGACGGTTGTAGTGTCCCGGGAGTCACGTGATCCCCGTTTTGCAACCTTCTGAGAAGCAAAGTCTACAAGGAAGCCAGGTTCACTTAACAACCGTGTTACTGACTAACAACTGCAGTGATTCACTTAACAACAATGGCAAGAAAAGTCATAAAATGGGGGGGAAACTTGGGGGACCCCTGAAAATAAAGGAAAGCTGCAGTCAGATCAGAAACACAGTAATGGTTTCCCTCGGTGATCGGTTCACTTAATGACCGAGTTGCCAGTCCTGATTGTGGTGGCTAAACGAAAAACTACCGGTACAGAATTAGTATTTAACAAGGCCCCCTTGCTAGATGGGACTAGTTTATAGGTTATTCCGGTTTACTGCTGCCAGCTCTCCAAATTCATTCCTTCTGCTAGAAAAAACAGAACCATTTCCCCAAGCCAAGAGATAACCCCATTGCAATTCTGGTTCCTACTTTTTATGTTGCTTCTTGGGAGTTGCAACTTTTGATATCCACTTAACTGGGGACACTTCAATACTGTTACACCATCGGCTTGCTGGCCTTTTTCAAAGCCAGGAAGAAAATCCTTCCTATTCAAACGTATTTGGGGGGGGGGGTGCTGGCCGATTAAGCACCACCGGGAATTCTCCCTGGCCAATTAAGCAAAATCCACCTCGTTGTGCAAACTTTTATTGTTTTATTTATTTTAGTGTTTTTTCTCAGCAGCTCTGAGGAAGGCACCGAAACAAAAGCTGTTGGGTGCGTCACATCCATTTGTACGGGGCCTACAAAGGGACGGTTGTTTATCCCTGCAAGGACCACCCATTGCATTCAGAATTCAGCAGGCTTGCAGCCCGCTTTTGCAAGGTGTTTCGTCCAATTACGGGCTGCAGAAATGCACCTGAGGGAGGAACGTCACAACGCTCTTCAAATATTGGCATTGGCGTTCGATACGCCTGCCCCTCAGAGGGGTCCACGCCCTTTTTTGACCTTGTAAAAATTCAAACATGCTTCCCATTCTATATTAACAGGATTCCCTCTTATGCTCACAAACAGGAAAGGCGTTATAAAAAGATACCATTAATTTAAACTAGCTTGGTATTAACTAACTAACTGAAGGTAAAATTCACATCAGAAAACCTCTTGCTGACCAGCCCGGTGTTCCACTATCCCTAAAAGTTATGTAATTGAGTATGCTATGTATTTGGGGTGTGGGTGGGTGTGTGTGGATGGATGGATGGATAGATAGATGATAGATAGATAGATAGATAGATAGATAGATAGATAGATAGATAGATAGATAGATAGATAGATAGATAGATAGATAGATAGATGATGGATAGATAGATATAGATAGATACCGTAGAAGATAGGTAGGTAGATAGGTAAGTAGGTAGGTAGGTAGGCAGGCAGGCAGGCAGACACCGTAGAAGATAGGTAGGTAGGTAAGTAGGTAAGTAGATAGATAGATGATAGATAGATAGATAGATAGATAGATAGATAGATAGATAGATAGATAGATAGATAGATAGATAGATAGATAGATAGATACATAGATAGAGATACCGTAGAAGATAGGTAGGTAGGTAAGTAAGTAGGTAGGCAGGCAGACAGACAGACAGACACTGTAGAAGGTAGGTAGGTAGGTAGGTAGGTAGGTAGGAAGATAGATAGATAGATAGAGAGAAGGAAGGAAGGAAGGATAGAGGGATGGATGATAGATAGATAGATAGATAGATAGATAGATAGATAGATAGATAGATAGATAGATAGATAGATAGATAGATAGAGATATTTGGTATATATCCATCAATCAAAAATTCAAAACTACTTCTAAGCTTCAAAAGGGCTGCATGCAGGTAACCCTCGACTTATGGCCACGATCGGGGCAGGAATGACTGTCGCTAAGCGAGGCAGTCATTAAGTGAGTCCTGCTGTCTGATTTTACCACCTTTTCTTCAGAATCATTAAGCAAATCCAGCTACCTTTAAAGACTCGGCTTGTTGGAAACCGGTTGGGAAGGTCATAAAACTGACCCCTGGACACTACGACGTCATAAATACAGGCCGGTTGCCAAACACCTGAATCTGAGTTGGAAGTGCAAGGAAAACTGTAGGTCATTTTTTCCACTGCCACTATAATTTCAAACATTCATTAAATGAATTGTCGTAAATCAAGGATTACCCCTTACAGATCATCGGATTGGAGAAATAAAAATTGAATAAATTGGTGCTTTGAAGCAGAGGTAGCGATTTTAATAATGGTCAAGCTCTTGTTATTCACTGCCCCCCCACACACACACACAGGGCAGGAGCACTTTCCATCGTGTTCTCAAAATCCAAAACGCAACTCATGTTTCTCCTTTACACGGTCTGAACAAGAGTCGGAGGCCCCGAGCAACCCAGATTCAGCCCAGCTGGATGGAAGCAGTTATGCAGAATGCATTCCATATGACTACCTAACTATGAAACTGGTTCACCAAGTAAATGGAAACACGACAAGATTCGCTTCGACTTCAGGAAGTCGACAAGAAGCAAACTCGGTTAGACGGCCAAGCAGCAATTTTCCCAACTGGGAGTTTTATGGTCTTCGTTTATTGTTTTAATGGTTTGATGCGGTTATTTTACGGAAGGCTGCCAGGCGCCTAGAGTCACCTGGGTAAGGTGGATAGCATAGAAGTTTCGTAAATAAATAATAAAATAACTAAGTCCAATATTCTGAACGGCTCAAGGTTGACTCAGCCTTCCGTCCTTCCGAGGTCGGTAAAATGAGGACCCAGATGGTTGGGGGGGGGCGATAGGCTCACTCTGTAAACCGCTCAGAGAAGGCTGTAAAAGCACTTTGAAGCTGTATATAAGTGCTACTGCTATTTTCTTTCCTCCCTCCCTCCCTCCCGGTTAGAATGTAGTATTGCAGGCTGACTCTGCCTACTGCCAGGAGTTCGATCCTGACGTGTTTAAGGTTGACTAAGCCTTCCGTCCTTCCTAGGTCAGTAAAATGAGGACTCAGCTTGTTGGGGGCGATAGGCTGACTCTGTAAACCACTCAGAGAAGGCTGTAAAAGCACTTTGAAGCTATATATAAGTCTAAGTGCTACAGCTATTTTCTTTCCTTCCTCCCTCCCT
>QLTV01000556.1:1348948-1359833 GCA_003457575.1 Thermophis baileyi
TTCCATTCCATTCCATTCCATTCCATTCCATTCCATTCCATTCCATTCCATTCCATTCTATTCTATTCCATTCCATTCATCACTTTGCCTACCAATGGAAGCCTTGCACCGTACAATCCTCCATTAATTTCAGTTTAATTGCTGCAATTTTAGGCTTCTCTGTAAAGATTCCTCAAAGCTGCACAGATGGCAGTAGGAGGCAGCCCCAGTATAAAGTTTCCTGTTTACTACTATAACTTTCTTTTGTTTTTTATTTATTTGTGGGTTTTTTTATACTCTTGTAATCAAATAAAGCCTTGGAGTTTGGCCAGATGTACATAATTACACAGTATATTTTCTTCTTCTTAAATAATCCCTGAAAGAAAAGGATGTTTTCTCCCTGTTAGTCATACCCCTCACAACTGAATTAATGCCCATGCTTGAAGATCCCCTCCCTCAATCGTTTAGCCCAGCAAGGGGCTAAAATCCTTTCTTTGCTCCGCTCTATATTTGCAAAAAAAAATAATCTCATGTTTTGTCCTCAGCCGGTTTCAGACCTCTCTTGTTTTCCAAGGAAGGAAAGATTGAGCAATCTCAGGCTGGCATTGCCACGATGACCCCCAATGCTGCCTACAAAACATAAAAATGTTGCTTTAACAGCAGAAAATGTGGATGAAAATAATAATAATAATAATAATACCAAAAAAAAAAAAAAACTAGCTGAGGGCAGCAGCTGTATCCTCTACCAGTAATACACAAAATGTTTTCAGCTGGGGTTGTGGCTTCCTCTTTCTCACTTTCCCTTCCAAACTGGGAAATGTCAGAGAAAGCCAAGATTTTATTTTTATTTAAAAAAAAAAAAACTGATGGTAGAAACAGAGTTTGACAAAACCAGCCAAGACGGAGTAGGTGCGGAATTAGAACTCGGCTCCTGAGCCAAGGCGGTCGTTATACCCTTTGTAGTTCCATTTGCTCGATTTAAATAAACTTTCTGCCTCCTGCCCCTGCCTTCAAAAATAAAAATGAAAAATTAAACTTTTTTTTATTAACTTTTGGGTCACTGTCTTCTTCTCAGGCAAGGAACAGAGAATTGGGAAAACTGTCTGCTATCAAAATCGTAAAGATGGAAGCAGGTGAGCAAGGAAAAAAAAAAAAACAGGCCAGGGTTTCCCAACCTTGGCGACTTCAACTCCTATATTCCCCAGCTAGCCATGTGTAACCTTCCCAGCTGGCTTCCAACAAGCAAAGACAATACAGGGAAGCCAGATTCGCTTAACGACTGCATTATTTGCTTCACTACTGCGGTGATTTGCCTTAACAACTGTGGCAAAAGAGGTCGTAAAATGGGTCAAAACTCACTTGTCCTGCTTTGCCGGACAACGGAAATTTGGGGCTCAATTGTGATAGTTAGTCGAGGACTACCTGTAACACAAAAACGTAGTGGGGATGTTGGCCGTCGAAGCACTGCAACATCTGGAAAGCTCAGATCCAGTTGTTTCAATAAAGGAGAATATTTGTAGCTCGGGGTTGACATGAGGGGTCCCTGGTGCTCTCTGAGCTTGCTTGTTTCCTTGCAGACATTTCATGACCCAACTAGGTAACATCATCAGTGCTAGAAGGGAGAGCCTGTTTCTCTTCTATCCTAAAGCCCTAAATCCTAAAATGCCTGTTTTTCTTCTTCTTTTTTTGCCCAGATGATGATTGCGTTGCTATCCAACAAGAGATCGTGATGGTGAAAACCTGCAAACACCCGAACATTGTCGCGTACTATGGGAGTTACATCCGGTGAGCGATCCTTATCTGAAGAGGGGACGATTCTCTTGTAAATATTTCCCTGCCTTGAGAAAGGGGGTGGGTGGGTGGGATGCAAAAAGGATGACAGAGCCGTGCTGGCGCAGTGGCTAGAATGCAGTATTGCAGGCTAATTCTGCCGACTGTCAGCAGTTCGATTCTCACCGGCTCAAGGTTGGACTCAGCCTTCCGTCCTTCCGAGGTCGGTAAAATGAGGACCCGGACTGTTGGGGGCAATGTGCTGACTCTGTAAACCGCTCAGAGAGGGCTGTGAAGCCCTGTGAAGTGGTATATAAGTCTAAGTGCTATTGCTACGATTAGGAAGCGCTCATGGGCAATCTGGATAGCTGGCCCTGATTCTTCCTCCTCCTTCATCCCATTCTCGGCTTCCTTCACACGAACCCTCTTTCTCTCCTTCCTTCAGGTTTAAGAAGCTGTGGATATGCATGGAATTCTGTGCAGGAGGCTCCCTTCAGGACATCTATCAAGGTAGCTGCTAAGAAGACAGGACAAATCTCATTTGCACTTCCTAAGATGAGCTTATAGAATCATAGAATCCTAGGGCTGGAAGGGACTTCGGAGGTCTTCTAGTCCAACATCCTATTCAAGGCAGAAGACCCTATACCAGTGATGGCGAACCTTTTCAGCACTGAGTGCCCAAACCGGAACGCGAGCGCGTGCCCCAGAGCGCCGGAAACCCGAAGACCAGCTGGCCGGTGTGCATGCACATGCCAGCCACCTGGTCTTTGCGTTTCCGGTGCGTGCATGCATGTGCACCGGCCAGCTGGTCTTTGCACGCACCGGAGCGCCGGAAACTCGAAGACCATGTGCGCGCCAGCCAGCTGGTCTTCGGGTTTCCGGTGCTCCAGCACGCGTATGCGCACCAGCCAGGTGGTGAAACCAGAACAGCAGCTGGTGACGGTGCGCATGCCCACAGAGAGGGCTCTGTGTGCCACCTCTGGCACGCGTGCCATAGGTTCACCATCACGGCCCTATACCATTCTGGACAAATGTTGTCCAATCTCTTCTTAAAAACTTCCAGTGATGGAGCACCCACAACTTCTGGAGGCAAACCGTTCCACTCATTAATTGTTCTCCCTGTCAGGAAATTTCTCCTTAATTCTAGATTGGTTCTCTCCTTGATTAGTTTCCATCTGTTGCTTCTTGTTCTACCCTCTGGTGCTTTAGAGAATAGATTGACCCCCTCTTCTTTGTGGCAGCCCCTCAAATATTGGGTGACTCCTAGTTCTTGTCTTCATTAGATCAGACATACCCAATTCTAGCAACTGTTCTTCATATATTTTACTCTCCAGTCCCCTAATCATCTTCGCTGCTCTTCTCTGCACTCTTTCCAGAGTCTCAACATCTTTTTTGAATTGTGGTGACCAGAACAATACAAGTGTGGTCTCACTAGTGCAGTATAAAGCGGTACTTCCACTTCACAACAACACTCAGCCTTTAGCAAGTATAAACTCACATTCAAAACAGAACAGGCTAAGGAAATAATGCACAGAAAGATGTTACCAAGAGGAAAAAGGATTTGCAAAAGAAAGCACCCCTCAGGGGAGGCTGCAAATAAACGTGTTCCCCTGGGGGAAAGGCTTGTCAAAACGTGTAGGCCTTGTGGACACAGATTTTAAAAGAAGTTTGCAAATTGACAGCCGGCTGAGATTAAGGTTGGAATGACAGGAAACCAAGTCTTCCTGCTTCCTCACCCCGACCCCGTGCAAAGGGAGTTCAGCACTTCCTAGTTTTTCTCACAACACCAGTAGTATTGAGTTGTGAGAAGCATCCCCTGCTTGGCGCAAAGAAGTGTCTCCAAGCACTGGATGGCCACCTCTTAAAGTCTTGGAGAGCTGTGATTGATCAGAGGAAGTCAACCTCCCTTCTCCTTACAGAGACTGTGGATGATGGGAATTTAGCCCTCTGGCAGGCCCACCACTCAAGAAAAGACTGGTCTAACCAAGATTTCTAACTCTAGAAAGAGCCCAAAGAAGAGCAACAAAGATAATTAGGGGACTGGAAGCTAAACTATATGATGAACGGTTGCAGGAACTGGGCATGGCTAGTCTAAGGAAGAGAAGGACTAGGGGTGACATGATAGCAGTCTTCTGATATTTGAGGGGGCTGTCATAGAGAAGAGGCGGGTCAAGCTATTCTCCAAAGCATCTGAATGCAGGACAAGAAGCAATGGATGGAAACTAATCCAGGAGAGAAGCAACCAGAGGTGTTATTCAGCCGGTTCAGACTGGTTCAGGTGAACCGGTAGCAGAAATTTTGAGTAGTTCAGAGAACCGGCAAAAACCACCGCTGGCTGGCCCCGCCCTCCCGCCCCCGCCGTTCCCTGTCCTATATTCCCTTGTTTTTTAGCTCAGCTGGTTCGCGCGGCAGAGCGGATTGCCGCGCCTCAGCTGAGCTACACAACCGCTCAGCTCACCAGCGTTGACACCGAGGGCGGTCTTTGAGTGCTGCGCAGGTGCGCGCAAAGCGCACCCTCATAGAACCGGTAGGAAAAGATTTGGAATCTCACCACTGGAAGCAACCTAGAACTAAGAAGAAATTTCCTGACTGTGAGATCAATTAATCAGTGGAACAACTTTCCTTCAGAAGTTGTGGGTATTCATCACTGGAGGTTTTTAAGAAAAGATTGGACAGCCATTTATCCAGAATGGTGTAGGGTCTGCTGCTTGGGCAGGTGGTTGGACTAGAAGACCTTCCAACTCTCTCATTGTGTATTTGAAGATACAGTGTAGGGAACTTTCCTTTGTTCTTACCTCCCAAAGTGTTTTAATGTAAATTTAAGTACAGTTGTTAAGAGAGAAGGAAAGATGTGTCTCACACACGTAAACACACACACACACACACACACACACATATATATCAAGCATGTCACTTTGGGTGCCAGGTTCACAAGCTTCTTGGGGAAGGAGTACAACCAAATAATTACCGTAGGCAGTTCTTTTATGCAACAGAAGTGAAACTAAGTGCGGTTGTTGGCTTTCTCTAGCATGTCAGTAGCACCTGCTTCAAAGGAAGAGACCCCACATTGTTCAGCTGGCTTAGGTTAGGTTGCAAACTTCCCCCTCTCCCGTCTGCTTACGTTGTTTCGCACTTCAGAGTTGTCCTCTGCTGCTTACAAGGACAGCAGAAAACCATAAAGGACACAAGGGAGTCACAAAGCTACTAGGCACTCCTATTTCTTGGACAAACACCAAGTTTTGTTACTTTTCGTTACCAGCTTGAAAGAAGAATTGTTAACTGGCCGGGAGGAATTACTGTGTGGTAGGTTGCAAATAATATACTGTAAGTCTAATCAGAAGGAAAAACTCCCTGCTAGAAAGACATTTAAAAGCCTAAGATGGGATCGAGAAGAGGTCCCCTGGTCTGGATCACTCTCTGCTTTTTATTCGATATAATTGCAAGTTGAAGTCTGCGCTTAGCTCAGGAGAGCATTCCAAAACAATTCCCCAATCTTCAGATCTTCTAAAGAAGCTGCACTGATGAGGTTACCTAGTTTGGTAATGAAACGTCTGCGAGAAAGCCACCAAGCTCAGAGAGCACCAAGGACTCCACAGTTCAACCCTGAGCTACAAATATTCTCTTCTGTCGGTCTAAGAAGTCTTCTGGCTACCTGTGTTTGTCCTCTTCTTCACCGAAGAAACCTCCAAACACACCCTGGAGATGTTGCCACAAATGTGATCCACTTGTAAGCTTCCGAAATTTCATCAACGTTCTGAACCATCAAGAGAACAATCCCGTCTACCACCAAAGTCATCCCAGCTCCAACATCAAACTCTCTGTTCAAGTATGAAAGAACATAAGAACAGGATCTGCTGGATAGGATCTACTGGCCCATCTAGTTGAGCAGCCTGTTGGTGAAGTAGCCAACCAACCTGCTCCATCTCCCACCAGATCAGGGGTGAAATCCAGCAGGTCCTAACAGGTTCTGGAGAACCGGTAGTGGAAATTTTGAGTAGTTCGGAGAACCGGCAAATACCACCTCTGGCTGGCCCCAGAGTGGAGAGGAATGGGGATTTTGCAGTATCCTTCCCCTGCCACGCCCACCAAGCCACACCCACAGAACCGGTAGTAAAAAAAAATTGGATTTCACCACTGCACCAGATGGCCTTCAAAAGCAGTCCCACAACCATCCAGGCCAAGAGCCATTGATCTCCAAGACTTCCATGAATTGGTCCAACTCTTTTTAAGCAAGATAAGTGGATCACCAGCACGGCAACTCAAGGCAGCAAATTCCAAAGTTTGATTATGCGTTGGTTAAAAAAAAAATTTCCTTTTGACCATCCTGATTCTATCCTTCAGGGCAGAAGGAAACAGGAGAACTTCTGCTTTCAAGAAGCTCCGTTCACAGAAGGGTGAAGAGACCAGGCGAGCGGTGGGCTGCAGTTGGAACAAGCAAGGAGGGCATTTCAACAAAGGCTAACCCAAGGGTCCTTGTTGTGGGGCACTGAAGCCTCGGTCTCCCCGCCTTCTGGTTTCGGAGTGGGGGCAGAGAAGCATCACAAGCACAACTTGAATGATAACAGGCTGACCACAACACTGCTTTCTCGTTTTCATTTTTAATGCTTCTTGCCGCTTCTTCACTTCCTCCCTTCTGCAGTTGCATCTCTTGGTGGGGGGGGGGGACACGGTGGAAGTCAAAAGTCAGCTGGAACACAGCATCCCAGCAAAGGGCAGAGATGGGGGTGGGGGGAAGGTTTGCTTGTTCTCTAAGGCACACAATATACAGACAGCTGGAATCATAGGGAATTAGCCAATTTAGGCAAGTTCTTTTTTTAAAAAAACTTGCCTTGATGGTTACGGTGATGTGAGCAGGATGAAGAGTTCTCAAAGCACAAGGAGAGTTGGATTGGTGGAGATCCACAACAGAACAGTGCCAGCACCAATGTTTCTTTTCCTTTTTTTTAAAAAGTGTTATTTTTTAACTTTCCCTTCTTTTTTCCTTTTCTCTTTGACCTTTACTGTACTCAAAAATAAAAAAGAGAAAGAAAGAAAGAAAGAAAGAGAGAGAGAGAGAGAGAGAGAGAGAGAGAGAGAGAGAGAGAGAGAGGGGGGGGGGGGAGGAAAGGAAAGGAAAGGAAAGGAAAGGAAAGGAAAGGAAAAGAAAGGAAAGAAGAAAAATAGGCAAGAAGAGGGCAAGTACACTTCAAGAGGGGAGGAGGGGGAAGGAAGGAAGAGAGTGTGAGAGGGAGGGAGGAAGCGGAGGGGGAAGGAATGAAGATAGAAAAGAATGGGAAGGGAAGAAAAGAGAGAGAGGGAGAAGAAGGAAGGAAGAAAGAAAAGAAGGGAAGGAAGGAAGAAGAGAGAGGGAGACGAAGGAAGGAAGGAAGGAAGGAAGGAAGGAAGGAAGGAAGGCAGGAAGGAAGGAAGGAAGGAAGGAAGGAAGGAAGGAAGGAAGGAAGGAAGGAAAGAAAATAGGCAAGAAGAGGGCAAGTACATTTCAATGGGCAGCCTTGGCAGAGATTTATATTTCTATAATTAGAGATATTGTTTTACTAAAAGTCACCCAGGCAACACAGGGCCATCTAAACCTCTGTAAATAAAAGCCAAAACTATTTAAACGCACCACGAACATTCATTGCAGAGGTCAAGGTAGACAGCGCCTCTTCTTCACACGCAAAATCATCTGAGCCAGCCTGTTTTGGAATTGCCATTCCTCCATTTCTCCGGCAACTAAATCCGAAATTCTTCCAGATTGTTCAAAATATCAGAAGCGGCGCTGGAGGAGCAGCGAAATTCTTGCAGGATGAAAAGTGGTTATTCACTGTCTCCTTGTTGCTTTTCAGTCACGGGGCCCTTGTCGGAGCTACAGATTGCCTATATCTGCCGGGAAACCTTACAAGTGAGTAGAAATCTGTTGACACCCCTTTCCCCACGCCATTTTCCCTGAGGGTGGAAGACGTGTGTTAGCTTTGGCCTGAGCCTGGAATATCCCACAGGCAAAGCAGCTGCTTCTTTATAACTCTCCCAGCTTTTAGAGAAATAGAGGAAGTGAAATAGATTTTAAAAAATAGAAAGCCGGATTCACTTAATGACCATGTGATTCACTTAATGACTGCAGCAATCTGCTTAACAACCGTGGCAAAAAAAGGTCAGAAAATAGGGCGTGACTAACTTAACAACCACCTTGTTTAGCAACCAAAATTCTGGTCTCATTTGTAGTCATAAGTCAAAGACGACCCATATATTAAATGTTGTTATATTAGGCATATTTCAAATATAATTGGATGTAAGCTTTATTTTTTCATCCTTCCAGGGTTTGTCGTATCTTCACAAACAAGGCAAGATCCATCGAGATATAAAGGTAAGAATTACGAAGCTTGTCCTTCTCTTATGTCAGGGGTCGGCAACCTTAAAAACTCAAAGAGCCATTTGGACCCGTTTCCCAGAGAAAACAAAACACCCGGAGCCACAAAACCTGGGTGGGCGTGGCCAACTCGACGTCAGTCCCACCGAGTCACATGACCCCCCAGCTATGCCTACCCAGGTTTTGTGGGTCTGTTTTCTATGAGAAAAAGATATCTGTCTCTCTCTTTTCCCTCTCTTTCTCTCTCTCTCCATCTCTTTCTCTCCCTCTCATCTTTCTTTCTCTCTTTCCCTCTCCCCATCTCTCTCTATCTCTCTCTCTCCCCTTCTCTCTGTGTGTGCTGAGGAACAACCGCCACCCCCGGCTTCTCTTCAGGCGACCCTCCTCCCCTTCTCGCGACTCCCTGGCTGGCTTGGCGCGCGCGGGGAGAACCTCTTCAAGGCGCAAAGGCGCACGCGGAGGACCGGCGGTTGCTCGCTTAAGGAGGGTCTTTGGACGCAGCTTCTCTCCTGCCCTAAGGATCCGGTCATTGCCTTGCCATGTCCCGTCCCGTTCCCCCCCGCAGCTCTTCCGCCGAGCGTGGAGGGCGTGAGCTCCAGCCCGAAACGGCAGGAAGCGAAGGCTGCCTTACGCGCAAATGTGGCATGAAGGCAGCTACAGGGCCGCCTATCTCCTGTCCTAAGGATCTGGCCATCGCCTTGCCGTACCCACCCCCACCCCGAGAGGAGAGGAGAAGGAGGGGGAAGAGGGTCGCCGGAGCGAAGGCAGCCTTCGCTTTCTGCTGCTTCGGGCTGGAGCTTACACCCACCGCGCTCGGCCGAAGAGCTGCCGGGAGGACGGGACGGGACACGGCAAGGCAATGGCCAGATCCTTAGGGCAGGAGAGAAGCCGACCCTCCTTAAGCGAGCAGCCGCCCGCCGCCCACCCTCCGAGCGTGCCTTTGCTGCACTTGGCGCTCGCTTGAGGGTCTCCCTGCGCATGCGCACACTCCTGCCCCCGCCACAGCCAGCCAGGGAGTCGCGAGAGGGGGAGGAGGGAGGAGGGAGAAGGGAAGCCTCGGCCGGGGGTGGCTATGTTCCTCAACCAGCGCCAGAGAATCAACCACGCCCGCTTCTCCATTCATGCCGTCGCCCTTACCTTCTCAGGCCAGGTGAGGGAGGGGAGGGCGAGGCCAGCCAGTGATGGGACAGGGAGCCACAGCAGGGGGTCCAAAGAGCCGCATGTGGCTCCGGAGCCGTGGGTTGCCGACCCCTGTCTTATGTTATCGTCCGTCTCCAGTTTTCTTGAGAAAATTAATTCAGGATAGAGTGTAGGAGAAGAGCTGGTGGAGTCAAGAGAGGTATTAGCCTGGAGTCTATGTTCTCACAAAAGGTCTAGGGCCAACCCCTCTTGAATTCCTGTATTGACTCTTTATCTAGTGGCAATTTAGTGCTGACCGTTAGTTGACTAAATTCTTGTGTATAAGCTAGAGCAGGGGTGTCAAACTCAAGGCCCGGGGGCCGGATTCGGCCCACGGGGTGCTTAGATCTGGCCCGCGGGCCCGCCCTGGAAACAGCGAAGGACCGGGCCGCAGTGCCTCTGCCAGCAAAAAGGGAGCTCAGGAATGTCGCGTGCGGTTCTCTGGAGCTCCATTTTCGCTGGCAGAGGGCTGCAGGAGGCCATCGTGGCCGAAAATGGAGACCAGGCGGGCCGTGCGTGGCCTCCCCAAGCTCCATTTTCGCTGGCAGAGGGTTGCAGGAGGCTGTCGCGGTTGAAAACGGAGCCCGGGAGAGCCGTCATGGCCGAAAACAGAGCCCGGGAAACGGAGCCTCGATGAATGACATCGAGCTGGCCACGCCCCCCCCCCCGAGGTCAAACACAACCCTGATGCGGCCCTCAATGAAATTGAGTTTGACACCCCTGAGCTAGATCAATAAATTAGCTTAACTGGAAGGGTGATCCCAATTGTTCACCCCTGACACCGAAAAAGGAAGCCATCAGTGTGCTGTTTCTGCTATTTGGGACCTTTCCTCAATTTGTAGTGTGGGTCTGTAGACCCTAGATTTAGTTAGGTTGCGGAGTTAAGCTAGCATCCCACCCAAGTGCTGGGCCGAATCTTTCTTCTGCCTTTTTAAATAAGTGTTACTAGTATTCTTAATATCAAGGAGAACATTCTGGGGACCCACGTCTGAATGGGATGCAGGTCACTGGCAGAGGTGAGCAGAGGGACGTCTACGCAGAGGGATGGGGAAGATATGTAACAGAAAGCAAAGTTGTTAGCTGTCATATATTTTGCCAGCCCGCAGTCACAAAATGAGATAGAAAAGCTGAAAAGCTTTTGCAGAGCAGTTTGTAAAATTGGAACTCCAAATAGAAAGGGAGCCCGGAGCCTGGGAATTGGGAATATTGTCTAGTTGGGTGAGGGAGGTTGTTACCCTCTGGATGCCACACAGTATACAGACAGCTGGAATCTTAGGGAATTAGCCAATTTTAAGCAAGATTTTTTTTTTTTAAACGTGCCTTGATGGTTACGGTGATGTGAGCAGGATGAAGAGTCCTCAAAGCACAAGGAGAGTTGGATTGGTGGAGATCCACAACAGAACAGTGCCAGCACCAATATTTCTTGTCTTTTTTTTAAAAAAGTGTTATTTTTTAACTTTCCCTTCTTTTTTCCTTTTCTCTTTGACCTTTACTGTACTCAAAAATAAAAAAGAGAAAGAAAGAAAGAAAGAAAGAAAGAAAGAAAGAAAGAAGGAAAGAAAGAAAGAAAGAAGGAAGGAAGGAAGGAAGGAAGGAAGGAAGGAAGGAAGG
>QLTV01000556.1:1363337-1381960 GCA_003457575.1 Thermophis baileyi
GCAGTCATCTGATTTCCCGACTAGGTAACATCATCAGTGCTAGAAGGAAGAGGAGGAGGACTGTGGGGTCCTTGGTGTTCTCTGAGCTTGCTTGTTTTCTTGCAGATGTTTCATTACCCAACTAGGTATCATCATCAGTTGTAGTAAGGAATGGGTTTTGCTCTCACTTTATATTCTAGTGGCTTGCCCGGCCAGTGTTGGTGGGAGTGGTCTTGGAGGCTCTTTGGTTGGGCTATTTATTGTTTGCTTGTTTGGCGGTGTTTTTATTGGAGTATTATTTACTTCTTGATTGTTGGTCTGATGTTAATCTTAGTGTTACCCTTTGGGGCAGAATGCTGGAGGTTTGGAATGCAGGTAGCCCTCCACTTACAACCACAATCGGGGCCAGAGTTTCCACTGCGAAGCAAGGCAGTTGTTAAGCATCAGCTGCGTTACAGCTCCAAAGATTTTCCCCTCATGGGTGCTGCTGCTGCTGCTGTCTCCACAGGTCCCCCGTCTTCCACAACTTTGTCAAGGTGACCCTAACCAAAAGCCCCAAGAAACGGCCCAGCGCCTCCAAGATGCTCACGGTGAGTAAGCCCACCTCTCTTTCCACCTCTACGCAGGATGTGCGCTCTGCAGAGTTGTGAGCAAAGCCCCCCAGGACCAGCTGTCCGGGGGAGGGATTCTTCAATCATTCCAGATACAAATTCAATTTCTATGTCTGTTAAATGAATCTGGTTTCCCCCTTCGACTCTGCTAATCCGAAGGTCGCAAAAAGCGATCACATGATCCGGGACATGCAACCATCATAAATATGAACCCGTTGCCAAGCCTGCGACTTTTGATCACGTGACCATGGGATGCTACAACGGTCATGTGAAAAACGGTCATAAGTCACTTTTTTCAGGGCCGTTGAAGACATTTCGCTTCTCATCCAAGAAGGACTGAAAGGACCGTGTTGTAGACTGGAGATGGATGATGTCGTATCCCTCCCTCTTTGTTGAGAAAGGGCTGTTCCATTTTGAGCAGAGGGGGAGGGATACGACATCATCTACCTCCAGTCTACAATGCGGTCCTTTCCGCAGTTCCAAGAAGGCTCCACACCCATTTGCACCACTCGGGTGATCCTGAGGACACAGACAAATCTCTAAGTGGCCTCTAAAAGGATGCAAATGACCAGCTGTCTGCAAGCAGTATAAATCCTTCCCTTCCCTTCCCCACAAGCCAGTCAGAGCTGAAGAAGCTTCTTGGATGAGAAGCGAAACCAGGGGTGAAATCCAGCAGGTTCTGACAGGTTCTGGAGAACCGGTAGCAGAAATTTTGAGTAGTTCGGAGAACCGGCAAATACCACCTCTGGCTGGCCCCAGAGTGGGGTGGGAATGGAGATTTTGCAATATCCTTCCCCCAGGAGTGGGGAGGGAATGGGGATTTTGCAATATCCTTCCCCTGCCACGCCCACAGAACCGGTAGGGGAAAATTTTGAATTTCACCCCTGAGCGAAACGTCTTCAAAGAAAAACCAGAAAGTCCAGTTGCCTCTTGAAAAAGCACCTTTGGGACATTATCCCCTTCGTCTTCCGTTCTTGTTCCAGTCCCCAGGTTGGAACCCAACTATCTTCACTTTTCTTTTCCCAGCACCAATTTGTAACCCAGGCAGGGCTCACGCAGAGGCTGACCCTTGACCTCTTGGAGAAAGTGCACAACCCTGACCAGCTGCCCAGAGGTGAGGCAGAAGAAGAGGACCAAGAGGTGAGAGCAAAGAGATGTGGCTGGGAAAGTGGGAGAGAAGGACTCTTCATCTTAGGAGTCATCCACACCTTCCTCTAACTGCTTCTTGGAGATGCCAGGCTTGATGTTCTTCTCTAAGGAGGTGTCCTCACAATGCAACCTTCATCTCATTTTCAGTCTACAGTTGAAGCTATGTGCCGTAGCTGTTTTTTCTCTGGTCGGATGTTAAATGAGAGTCCTCCATCTTCTCCCAACACGAGCTTGGCTAGAGGCACATTTTGTGAAGTTTTGGCCCAGGGAATGGGATCTTCCTGGCGTGTCCCCTATCTTCTGATGGTTTCCTTCACTTGTCCCACCTCAAAGTGGTCTCGCCAGCCTTGTAACTGAGAAGCGTGATCCGCTGCTGGGACAGAGCTGGTTATATATATATATGGGGACATCTTTGGACCACCTACCCACCTGGAAGGAAACACATTAAACCAGTAGTCTGGAGGTGCCCAGACCAAACCTTCAAGTTCCCATGAATCTCCTCCATCTTTCAGTGACCACCTGTGATTAGAAGTTGGTTTCCTCTCTTCCCATAGCCGTAATAAGTCCTACAGCAGGGGTCCCAAAACTTGGCAACTTTAAGACTTGTGGACTTCAACTCCCAGAATTCTGGGAGTTGAAGTCCACAAGTCTTAAAGTTGCCAAGTTTGGGGACCTCTGTCCTACAGTGAAGCAACTGATCTTTAAGACACATTCAGGCCTTGGGCCTTGGTTGTTCTACTGTCCCAGATTTTCTCGTGAAGGTTACTCCTGTCCTAATGCAGAATATCGACATCACCACACGAAGATGGAGAAAATTGTCCAGGCTACTACTTTTTTCCCCACAGCACACCCATAAATCTAGGTCCCCCTTTGTCTCACTCAAGTCAAACTCAAGGGTGTTTTTTTGGGGGGGGGGCTGGCAAAATAAAGGCTCCTCTTGGGGGCACACACAGCCACAGAAGTCCTCAGTTTTGGGGTGGCCATCACCACACACCTCCAACATGCCTCTCATCTTCTCTTCCTCAGTTGCCTCCACCCCCAGTGCCCCGAAGGATTCGCTCCAGTCAGCGGCAGGGCGTGACTTCTCCAGGATATGCTGGTGTCCAGGGTATGGTTGTCCACTCTCGCTGGTTCAAGGCTCACCTGTCCAGCTCATCTAAGTGGAATCACCCCACTAGGGAAAAATAACACGGCTGCTTGGTCTCTGCACCTTCCATCTCCCTCCTCACTGCTCTAAATCCCATTTCCCATCTCATTGCAGAGCATAACTTCAGCCCTACCTTCCGAAGACGACAAAGTCTGGGGTCTTCAAGCTCTATGGTAACTTTGTTGGCTCTTCTGCTCTTCCCCTTGAGAAAGGCCCTCCTCTCTTGGTCGTCTTCAAGATCTGGGTCCTACCCTTAGTCTGCCACACTTGGCACCGACAAACTCAATGGACAAAAGATCTCACAGCTGATTCTTCTTTTCTCCTTCGGCTCTTTCTCTAGATCAATGTTCCTCAACCTTGACTTTTAAGATGGGTGGACTTCCATTATTCCCAGAATTCCCAAGCCATCGTGCAACTTTAAGAACTGTGGGCTTCAGCTCCCAGAATTCCCCAGCGAGCAACTCCATTCTGGGAGTTGAAGTCCACCCATCCTAAAGTCGCCAAGGTTGAGAAATACTGATCTAGAGAGCACTACCAGGCTCTAGGACCGTGATGGCGAACCTATGGCACGCATGCCACAAGTGGCATGCGGAGCCATATCGGTGGGCACGCGAGCTCAGGTCCAGCCTTCTGGGCCCACTGGGAGTCGGGAAACAGGATGTTTCCAGCCTCCGGAGGGGGTGGGGAAGGCCTGTTTTTTGCTCTCCCCAAGCTCCAGAGCCTTTCTAGGAGCCTGGGGAGGGTGAAAATGGCCTTCCCCACCCCCCCGGAGGTCCTCCGGAGGCCGGAAATGTTCCGTTTGCCGACTTCCAGTTGGACCGGAAGTCCCATTTTTTTTGCTCTCCCCCGGCTTCAGGGCCTTTTTAGGAGCCTGGGGAGGGCGAAAACGGCCTCCCCCCCCCTGAGGCCCTCCGGAAGGCTCTGAAGCCTGGGGAGAGCAAAAAAACGCAACTTCCGATCCAACCGGAAGTTGGCAAACGAGCCATTTTCTGCCTCCAGAGGGCCTCCGGGGGGGGGGGAAGGCCGTTTTTGCCCTCCCCAGGCTCCTAGAAAGGCTCTCAGCCTGGTGAGAGCGAAAAACGGGCGTGCCATCGCGTGCTGGGAGCGGGGGGGGGGTCACGCACGCACGCGAACCCCCCCCTGCACTCCCCCCCTTTTGGCATGCGAACCAAAAGGTTCACCATCACTGCTCTAGGGCAACCTTTGCCAACCTGGGGTCTCCAGATGAGCTGGATTATCACACCCATCATCCCCAGATACCACTGGGCTGGCTTGTTGGGGAATTTGGCTCCTAATTCTGCCGGAGACACATCCCCGGTGGACTTGCCTAGGATGAAATCTCCAAATCTCTCTCTCTTCTTCTGCAGGAGATCATGCTAGACCCAGGCCACACCACAGTGGACAAACCTGGTTCTGAATTCAGCAGCAGGTGAGGGAGTCCGGAGGGGGCCTTGGGTACCAGCTCCCTTAGCTGCTGCCTAGATGTGAAATAAAATTTATTTTAGCTTTGTTTTCCTGACCTTTGCAGGAAGAATGTAGCCGACTCAGACGACTACGACGATGTGGATATGTAAGTTCTGTCTTAACTGCTTACAGTTAAAGCTGGCTGGGGAATTCTGGGAGTTGAAGTCCACCTGCCAAGGTTGAGAAACAGTAGGTTTTGACCATGGCAAAACGGCAACAAAGGACTTGTAAAACAATGAAGTGGCAATGGGTGCCACTAAACTCCCTGAGCATAATCCCACTTGGTCATTCTTTCTCTCCTAAATTCCCCTTCCCTGACCCTTCTTTTCTCCTCTTCCTTCCAGCCCCAGCAGACCAGACCTAATCAGGTAACCATTTCTCCTAGAATTTAAAAAAATAAATAAATTATAAAACACACAGTCATTTAGGCAAACGTTGGGAAGAGACGGTATCTCGGGATCCAGCAAGGAGCTAGTAGTCCCTAAGACTAATAGATTCCTGCTTGGGATTTGGAAATTACAGTCCTGGAAAATAAATATTTTCCTTCCTGTCTGAAGGGGGTCTTACTTCCCTGGGAGTGGCTCTCTGTGACTTTTCACAGTGAATTATGATGTCTTGCTAAGGGGCCCTTGGTGCTCTTTGAGTCTGATTGTTTCCTTGCAGACGTTTCTTGACCCAACTAGGTAACATCCTCAGCGCTAGAAGGGAGTGAGGTTTAAAAACAGAGAGCAAACCCCACACCCTTCTAGTACTGATAATGTTACCTAGTAGGGTATTGAAATGTCTGCAACCAAGCTCAGAGAGCACCAGTTCAACCCCAAGCTACAAATATTCTTCTCTACTACTAATGTCTTGCTAGAACAATTCATTGGAGGTGTGTGTGTGTGGGGGGGGAGAGAAAACAGGCAACAAACCCCCCATCTCTCTGTTTTTGAACCTGGTCATTTATCTTTCCTTCCAGGGACGCTCAGCCTGCCAATCTCCCGCCCCCACTACCTCCCAAGGTAAACCCTCTGTGGGAGCAAAGTAAGTTTGCAACCCGCCCCCCCCCCCGTCCTTGCAGGTGGAGATACACCAAGGTGAGTCCCGTTCCTCCAGTGGGCAGCCGTGGTCCAGGGCTCCGCTTCTCCTACCCACGTTCTTCCGTGGGGGTGCAGATTTAGTCCACGGGACATCCCCCCCCAGCCGCCCTTAGCGCAGGTTCACTTTTCCTGCTGACAAATGCATTTTATGCACACTGAAATTTCTCTCTTGAATAGCCCAGAGTTTGGCTCTCCTCGGACGAAAGGGCAGCGGATCGATCCCGCGACCACGTTCCTGCCAAAGCCCTAATCCGGGGACGGTGCTCCAGTGGTCCCATCCTGAGTTGGCCCTCGCCACAAAGTAATTCTGGGAGAGCCGAAGCTTCCCACCTCACTGCCAAATCGGGTATGACTTTTCCCCCAGAAAATGGGAGTAAAACGATGGGAGGAGGAGATGCTCCCAAACTTCATGGGGTCCCAGGGCCTCTTTCTGCGACCCTCTCACAAACCAGAGTGAACGAGGAAGCCGGATTCACTTAACAATCGGGTTATTCATTTATCAACTGCAGTGATTCACTTAACAATGGTGGTAAAATGTGGGTAAAACACACTGAACAAATGTCTCACTTAACAACAGAAATGTTGGGCTCAATTGTGGCTGTAAGTCAAGGATTGCCTGTAGAGGAAAAATAGCTCGGGGCAGGAACCCCTTTCATTCCTGGAACAAGCTTTTTAGGGGTTACATTCATATTAAAAGATTTTAATCTGTTGTGGCGGCCTAGAGGTGGAGCTCTCACCTCACAATCAGGAGGCTGTGAGTTCGATCCTAGGTAGAGGCAGATATTTCTCTCTCTGGGCACACTGAGAATATATCTGCTGAACAAAACTCCGCATTGGCGACAGGAAGGGCATCCGGCCAGTAAAAAACACTCTGCTAGCTCCACTCAGTTGCCCAGACTCCACCCCTCAAAGGATTATGGGGTCGTTAAATGAAGATGCTGAATCCATAGGACCCAACCTGAATTTGGAGAGTCCAGAGTAAAATAAGGACTTAGTTTTGCTGCCGGGTTGAGATCTGGGCATCAATATCCTCGGAGCAGGATTTGGTGGTGTGGGGTGCTGACTGTTACCTTACTCCCCTGCAGTCCCAGAACTGCGTTCGGATCCCTTGGATGAGAGGCCACCCAGCCTTCCTCCTAAGCTGGAGAGGAGACAGAAACCGGTAAGCGTGTTCAGCCTCCACATTGGGCCAATTGGCTCTGGTCCAAATCATTTCACTAGTGCTCAAATGAAACTTTAAAACAAAAACCAAAAAAAAAAAAAACCCCCTGAGCCTGCTAGGAAGAGAGAATAACTTGGATTTTTTGGGGGGCCAAAATGCAGCAAGACAAGAAATCTTTCTCCTCCTCCTCCTCTTCCACCTCTTCCCCCCTTTCTCCTTCTCTTTCCCTTTTCCCCTTTCCTTCTCCTTCTCCCTTTTCTCCTTCTCTCCTCCTTCTCCTCTCCTCCTTTCCCTCTTTCCTTCCCCTCCCTCTCCTTCTCCATTTTATCCTCCTTCTGCTCCTCCTCCTCCTCCTCCTCTTCCGCCTTCTCCTCCTCTTCTCCTCCTCCTGTCCCTCCTTCTCCTCCTCTTCTCCTCCTTCCCCATCGTCTTCTCCATCTTCTCCTTCTCCTCCTCTTCCCCTCCAAAATATTTCAAACCAGTTTGGAAATCACGGGGGGGGGGGGGGGAAATTAAAAGAGGAAGAGGTACCATCAGGAGGTGAGAGAGAATCACCAGAGGGCCAAATATCGGGGGGGGGGGGGGGGTGAAATTAAAAGAGGAAGAGGTACCATCAGGAGGTGAGAGAGAATCACCAGAGGGCCAGGATGCACACCTCGTTCATGGATGGCTCTTGCCTGCTTCTCCTCCACAGGACAGGACCCTCTTCAAGAAAGTCTTCAACGAGTGCCCCTTGCACCTCACCTCAGCCACCACCTGGACCCATCCACACACCAATGGTAGGCCTGAAGCAGACCTGGGGGCGGGGCGGTGGGGCGGGGCGGGGCGGGAAGGAATCGGTTCCTTCTGCAGACCTGAGCAGCCTCTAGTCCAGGTGATGTTCTCTTGTCCAAGGTTCCTTGGCATAAAATGATCTAGAGATAATTACCTGGTTTGCAACTGAGCTCCAGGATGGCTCCTTCACCTAGGACTTCTTCTGAACATCTTGGGGGGGGGGTGACTTTTCCAAGTTACAACAGCACTGAAAAAAGTGACTTACGACCCCTTTTTCACACTCCTCAGGTAGGCTCCACAATGAAATCCACAATTCTTCTAACTCCTTCTGAAATCTCTCTCTCTCACACACACAGACACACAAACACACATACACGACTTACCACCATTTGTTCAGGGACCGTTTGAAATTACAACGGCACTGAAAAAAATGACTTATGACCATTTTTCCAGACTTATGACCATTGCAGCCTCCCCACGGTCACACGATTTACATTCGGATGCTTGACAGCTGACACACATTTACGACGGTCGCAGTGTCCCCGGGGTCACGGATCCTCTTTTGCGACCTTCCGACGAGCAAAATCAATGGGGGGAAGCCAGATTCACTTCACAACCGTGTGACTAACTTAACAGCTGCAGTGATTCACTTAACAAAGGTGGCAGGAAAAGTCATAAAACGGGACAAAACTCCCTTCACAAACGTCTCACTTAACAGCATAAATTCTGGGCTCCATTGTGGTCGTTAAATTCAGGACTACCTGTACTGAACTGCATTTGATTTATATGGCCACACCAGAGGTGGGTTCCTCCCGGTTCGGACCGGTTCGCCCGAACCAGTAGCAACCCGCTGGTGACATCACGGAGCCGGTTCGGTCGGTGCCAGTCTGTGGATGCCGCCATCTTTTTTTTGGAATTATTTTGGAATTTTTTTTGGGGGGGAATTTTTTTTAATTTTTTTTCTTCTGCGCATGCGCAGAAGCCAAGTTGCCAGCACTGCGCATGCGCCGCCATCTTGTTTTCAGCTTTTCTTGGGTGGGAATTTTTGGCAATGTGCATGCGTGCGCGCGCCAAGCGCGTGCGCGCCCATGCAGCGCACCCACGTGGCGCAGGAGGAAGTGAACCGGCGGCGAGGTAAGTTAGAACCCACCCCTGGGCCACACGTCTTGCGCGAGTGATTCTGGAGGGCCGACACAAAATGTCTCTCTCTCTGGTGGCAATCTGGACCTTTGGAAGACCTGATAGGCCAAGTTTAGAGACAAGAGAGTCATGGAGAGCATCTATTTATGTGGCCGCTAAGAGTGGACGCACTCTTGATCACATGTAATCGATCATGATGGCCCACCTTAATTCTTAATTTCCTCCCTATTTTCCAGAGCTGCACTTAATTCTGGGGGCTGAAGAAGGAATCTTCGCCTTGAACCGGAGTGAGGCAGAACCCGCTCTAGAACTGGTGAGATTGATGGGGTGGCAGGAATGGGTCTGAACGACAGAAGGGAAAAGGCAGAGAATTCAGTTTCTGGCTTGCTTTGAAGAATGTCATTCTTTTTTTCTTTTCCCCTTTCCTGTCTCAAGCTTTATCACAGCCGATCGACGTGGGTCTATTGCATGGGAAATGTTCTCATGTCACTTTCAGGTAAGTTGGAAAAAGGGCAGAGAAGAGCAACAAAGAGGATTAGGAGCCTGGAGGCTAAAACATGTGAAAAATGGTTGTAGGAATTGGGTATATTTAGTCTAGGGACCAGGGGTGACATGATAGCAGTGTTCCAATATTTCAGGGGCTGTCACAGGGAGGAGGGGGTCAAGCTATTTTCCAGGACAAGAAACAATGGATGGAAACTAATCAAGGAGAGAAGCAACCTGGAGTTAAGGAGAAATTTTCTAACAGCGAGAACAATTAACCAGTGGAACAGCTTGACACCAGAAGTTGTGGGCGCTCCATCACTGGAGGCATTCAAGAAGGGACTGGGCAGCCACCTGTTTGAAATTGTATAGGGTCTCCTGCTTGGATTATATGACCTCCAAGGTCCTTTCCAACAGTGTTATTCTGGTCACCCAGGGGTTGTGTTCACACAATACGACTTCAAATAGATGTGGGTCTATTGCATAGGAAACGTCCCCATGTCACTTTGAGGTAGGTTGGTCACCCAGGAGTTGTGTTCGCACAACACGCATTTAACCTGGTTAGGGAAGCCGTCCATCTGCTGGGTTTGCAATGTATCAAAGCATAACCTAAGCAAATGCAGGACGTTCAGACAATGCGGCAAACTCCCGAAATATGGGCCATGGTGGACAACTAGCCATGTTCTGTAAAAGGTTGCTGCTAGATTGTAATTGATTTGGGTGCGTCTATCGTTTGAACGTAACCATTCTGAAGTAGGCAGGAAGCGAAGGAAGCAGAAAGCTGGATTTTGGAGGCATGTGTGATGCAGGAGGGAAAAAGATGATTTTGTAGAGATGAGGAAGTGATAACAGGCGAATTCTGCAGAGATCAGAATGATGGTGCATAGGTCCTTATAGCAAATATCACCTGTAGGTCTCAAACCTCTTGCCCACATTGGCATTTTTGAATTCAAGGCTGGAAGAAATGAACCCCTCGCTGTCCCCAACCCAATACCACATAGACATACTCACTACAATTCCCGTAAGCCCCAGCCATCATGACCAGCAGTTCCCAGCCAGGGTGGCAGATATCTCCTCTGACCTGCTCCTGGTTGTCAAAGAATTAAGTCAATATTTCTCTAACCTTTTGTTGAAAACGAGAGAGGAAGTAGGAAAATCCCCTCAAGCAATGAAAATTTGGTTTTAAAAGCCAGGAAAGCTTGCGTTCCGATGACCTTTTTTCTCTATATATCTGTGCTTCTCAACTGTGACCACTTTAAAATGTGTGGACTTCAACTCCCAGAATTCCCCGGCCAGCATGAACTCTGGGAATTGAAGTGGCTTAAGCTGAAAAACAGTACTCTGTACTAAAAACAAACAAACTAAAAAACCCCATTTCTTCCTGCACAGAGACACACTTCCTCTTAAATTATTTAAGCACAGAGTTTTCATTGGGTAGATTGCTAACCGATTTTTTACATTTTTGAAAAAAAAAATTTTTAATGTTGTGGGCCTTTCAACGACGTTTTTATCTGCAAAATTCAGGAAGTGGTAATAAATCAACCAGCCGACTAATATCTGGAGACCAAGCTGCTGTTCAAACAATTTCCTCTTTTTACTCTTTGTATTTTGTTTTGTTCTTTTCGCCTCCCGTTTTAAAAAGCCCTCTTGAGAAAGCGGTAACTGAAAGACCGTAAAAGCCACCTGAAGTTAAAAAAAAATCAGCACCCAAGAGAATGAGAGGGATGAAAGAGGATTTGAAGGACAAAGCGAAATTGAAGTAGAACCATCAGTGCGCATCACTAAGGGCTTTTAAAGATGCTTGTGGCAATTCTGCAAACACAGACCCATTCCTCTTGCAAAATTTAAGTCTCAAGGCCTGAACAAAATCCCTGATCACTCATACCCAGTAGCCATAATAATGGTTAATATCCAGAACAGGTAATCCTCGGCTCACGACTGCAATTGGAACCGGCACTTCCGTTGTTAAGTAAGGCAGTTGTTAAATGAGGTGCACCCAATTTTGCTATGGTTTTTTTTCCCCTGAGGTCGTTAAGAGAATCACATGGTTGTTAATCGAATCTCACTTCCCCCAGAACTGGCTAGGAACATTGCAAATGGTGATCACGTGGTCACTGCAACCATCATAAATACATGCTAGCGTCTGAATTCGGATCATGTCATTATGGGGACATTGCAATGTTAATAAGTGCGAGAATTGTTGTAAGTCACTTTTTTCAGCACCGTTGTAATTTCAAGTGGTCACTAAATGAATGGTCGTAAATCGAGGACTTTCTGAATAGTTATTATGTCAGCTTTCTATATTTTCATAAGTTTTTTATATTTGCTGTAAGCCGCCCAGAGTCCTTTGGGAGTTGGGCGGCATAGAAATGCAAATAAAAGTAAAGTAAAAAAGTAAAAAGTAGTCAATAGGTTTTCTTTTCTCTTCTGTTCAGGCAAGGTTCCCCAGCTCTTCTCCCACAATTTACTGAGTCTGCACGAGCAGAGCAAGAGAGACCAGCGCCTGGGGGTATCCCTTTCTCCACACCGACTATTACCCAGGTAAACCCATCGCCGGAACGGTGTCTTTTTCTTACCCACTTCCTTAATTCTTCAGGATTCATTTAGATGTGGGAATGCTTAATCTCTTTATCTGGCAGGTCTTTAGCAGCCTGGCTGGCTGGAGGTTCAACAGGTTATTTTCGGTAGGGTCCTTGGAGCTCTCTGAGCTTGGTTGTTTTCTTGCAGACTTTTTGTGACCCAACTAGGTAACATCATCAGTGCTAGAAGGGAGTGGGGTTTGCAGAGGGAAGGGGGAGGAGGAGGAGGAGGAGGAGGAGGAGGAGGACTGTGAGGTCCTTGGTGCTCTCTGAGCTTGATGGTTTACTTGCAGACGTTTCATGGCCCGACTAGGTAACGTCATCAGTGCTAGAAGGGAGTGGGGTTTGCAGAGGGAAGGGGGAGGAGGAGGAGGAGGAGGAGGACTGTGAGGACCTTGGTGCTCTCTGAGCGGCTCCTTGGTGCTCTCTGAGCTTGGCTGTTTCCTTGCAGACCTTTCATGGCCCAACTAGGGAACTTCACCAGTGCTAGAAGGGAGGGGTTTGTGGAAAGGAGGAGGAGGAGAAGGGCTGTGGGGTCCTTGGTACTCCCTGCGCTTGGCTGTTTCCTTGCAGACCTTTCATGACCCAACTAGGGAACATCTCCAGTGTTAGAAGGGAGGGGGGTTTGCAGGGGGGAGGGGGAGGAGGAGGAGGAGGAGGAGGAGGAGGAGGACTGTGAGGTCCTTGGTGCTCTCTGAGCTTGATGGTTTACTTGCAGACGTTTCATGGCCCGACTAGGTAACGTCATCAGTGCTAGAAGGGAGTGGGGTTTGCTCTCTGTTCATATACAAGTGGCTTGTTCTGTGGGTGGGAGAAGTCTTGGTGAAGTCCAGACGTCTTAAAGTTGCCAAAGTTGAGCAACACTGCATAAGACAGTTCTAAAAGGCAATCTCGTTTCCTTCCATAATCAACTCATCTTCCCTTCCCTTCCTTCCCTCTAGAAAAAACGTCACCACCACCAAGATCCCCGACACGAAGGGATGCCAGAAATGTTGCACAGGTGCTTTGAATGCCAGTCCTAGGGACGGTCACGGTCACCACGGCTGACCCCTCCTCTCCTCCCCTCGGTTGTCCTGCCTAGCATCCAATACAGCACGTTCTCCCCCCTCCCCACCTTTCTTGCAGCCAGGAACACCCAGAACAGTTGCCACTTTCTCTGTGGAGCATTGGAGGCGGGAGTAGTTCTCCTCCAATGGTATGAACCCATGCAGAAATTCATGCTGGTCAAGGTAAGAGCCGAGGAAGCATCTCCTTGCCAGGGTCAAGGTGGGCATCCCAAGGAAAAGACAGCCAGGTTGTGTGTTCGATAGCTTAGTTGGCTAGGTCGCATTGTTTGCAATTTAGTGCATCGGGTGCAATTGCCAAGGCAGACCCAGGTTGGTGCCAACCAATGGAGAACACCCCTTTCCCACCCTGTGCATCAGGGGTGAAATCCAGCAGGTTCTGACAGGTCCTGGAGAACCGGTAGCGGAAATTTTGAGTAGTTCGGAGAACCGGCAAATACCACCTCTGGCTGGCCCCAGAGTGGGGTGGGAATGGAGATTTTGCAATATCCTTCCCCCAGGAGTGGGGTGGGAATGGAGATTTTGCAATATCCTTCCCCCAGGAGTGGGGAGGGAATGGGGATTTTGCAGTATCCTTCCCCTGGAGTGGGGAGGGAATGGAGATTTTGCAATATCCTTCCCCTGCCACACCCACCAAGCCACACCACGCCCACCACAGAATCGGTAGTAAAAAAAATTGGATTTCCCCACTGCTGTGCATTCTCTCTGAAGGTCTCTCACTGGCTTATTATTGAAACTATTTTGGGATGCCAGGGTTTTCCCATTTTTTTCAGGACATTTATTCCTTCTGGGCGACAATTGAAAGCATGCTCTCTTTTGCACTGGTGAGACCACATTTGCAATACTGCGTCCAGTTTTGGTGACCATAATACTAAAAAAAAAAATATGTTGAGATTCTAGAAAGAGTGCAGAGAAGAGCAGCAAAGATGATTAGGGGACTGGAGGCTAAAACATACGACGAACGGTTGCAGGAACTGTGTATGTCTAGTCTAAGGAAGAGAAGGACTAGGAGTGACATGTTAGCAGTCTTCCAATATTTGAGGGAGCTGTCATAGAGAAGAGGGGGTCAAACCTATTCTCCAAAGCACCTGAGGGCAGGACAAAAAGCAATGGATGGAAACTGTTGGAGAGATCCAACCGAGAACGAAGGAGAACTTTCCTAACAGTGAGAACAATTAACCAGTGGAATGGCTTCCCTCCAGAAGTTGTGGGTGCTTCGTCACTGGAGGTTTTTAAGAAGAGATTGGACAGCCATTCGTCCAGAATTGTACAGTTTCTTCTGTTGAGGACTTATCTGTATTAGTCAGTATGATTTTGGTTTCCTAGTCTGGTCTTCTTTGAAAGGTTGACAGGTGGCTATTAGTACAGGTACTCCCCATGGCAGAGACAACACTTTTGAGGGCATCAACTCCATTCAGGAAATCCGTCTCTTCTTCTCCTTGGATAGTACTTTGATTTCCCCCTGCCTTCCTTGCTGCCCATCTTCGAGATGCTGATAAACCCTGATGAAGAATATCCGGTGGTCTGCATTGGTGTGAGCAAGGGCCCGCCAGGACAAGCCGTGCAGTTCCAAGTCATTAACCTCAATTCCTTAACCTCCTGGTTTATCAGCGACAAAAGCGGTGAATATCCTGATTTCTTTTTCCCCCTCAAGTACTAGCTGAATCCCAGGATGGGTTCTAAGTTATTTGGTGGTTCATTTGACATTCGAGGGCTGCATCTAAAAGAGCATTAAAAGAGCCGAGGTGGCGCAGTGGTTAGAGTGCAGCACTGCAGGCTACTTCAGCTGACTGCTAGCTGCAGTTCGGCAGTTCAAATCTCACCGGCTCAAGGTTGACTCAGCCTTCCATCCTTCCGAGGTGGGTCAAATGAGGACCCAGATTGTTGGGGGCAACAGGCTGACTCTGTGAACCGCTTAGAGAGGGCTGTAAAGCACTGTAAAGCGGTATATAAGTCTAAGTGCTATTGCTATCTGTGTGTCTGCTGTTGTACATTCTTTGTGATGGACAATAATAAGGTAGAACTTCAGTAGAAAGGTCATACCAGCTCATTCCTTGTGTAGACCAAAAGGCCACCTTCTCCACTATGTTGAAGGTCTTCCGGAAGGAACTCTTTTAAGGATCAAAAGCAGGCTTTAAATGAATACCTAGCCGTAGTTCTGAACAATGCATCTGTTTGTCCACAGAACCTTCCTGCTGTGGCTTCGTCCAGGTGACTCAGTTGGATAACAAGACGGTGATGGTTCTGATGGACGGTAAGTAGAAGTCAGGTGGCCTTTGATTGGTCAGGACTGTGAGGAGGGACTGTTCCTGCTGGGGCCAATGCATTTTGGGTTTGTTTCCCAGGATGCATCCAGTTTGTCAGCCCCCGAGGGACACTGCTTGGATCCCCACCGAAACTCACCTTCGACGTAGCGGTGGAGTCAGTCGGTGAGTTCCTTTTCTCCACCCTGTTCGGTACTTCCTCCTCTTCCAGTTGCCTCCTCTCCATCATCCGATGCTCCTTTCGGGTCTTAGAGGAAGGACAGGTTGACATCTCCATAGCAGCTCTGACCTTGATGGAGAGAGAGATCTAATCTAACCTTCTTCTCTACCAAATGCTGCCTGTGATTCTCTGGTTGTTGTGATGGTGCTTGTGGTGTTTGCTGGCTTGTCTGTCAGGAATATTGAGAGATGCGTCAGGTTCCAACAACCAAACCCAGACATGCAGAGCTCAATCTAACTACTTTATTATGTTCTGCCTATAGTACAGGAATCTCCCCACACTGGCAGTCCTCTTGGGAACAAATAGATAAGGCTCCAAGGAACTTAGGGAGGGTCAGTTAGCAATTTTGTGGTTGCACAATGACTCCAGGCTATCTCTATGCTTGATTCCTCCTCCCTGCCAGGCTGGGTGCTTCTCAAATACGGGACCGATCTTGCTTTGGGTTAAGGTGGAGTAACCCTTTACTTCAGGGGTGGGTTTCTCTTACCTTCCCTACTGGTTCGGAAGTGCGTGCGGCGCATTGGAAGTGCACGCTTCGCGCACATCCAGGTACTGACCCTCTGCGCATGCGCAGAAGCTTTGCGCATGCGCAGAGGGTTATTTGCCAGCCGCTTTCAAGCAGTGGCGACCGGGGAACCGGTTCGGGGGGGCGTGGCAAGCCGGCCTTCACTACCAGTTCGGCGACCGTGGCCGAATTTCCCCCACCGGTTCTTGCGAACCGGTCTGAACCCACCACTGCTTTACTTTGAGGGATGCTAGACTACTTTTGAAGGATTCATTTCCCATTCCCCTTTGCGGGGAGGTATGTCCAATGCCTGAGCAGCTTTTATGAAATGGAGAGTCAGTCATGGTGGCAGGACCTGAACTTCTCCGCTTCTTCTGTTTCCAGCACTGGTGCAGAACTGTATGCATGCATTTTGGCGCCATGGTGTGCAGACACGGCCGCTTGGATCAGGGCAGGTAAAGAAGGAGCCGTTGTGTTTTCAACATGGTGTGGTCAGTCCTCTTGAGATTTTATGCCAAAGATGAGTGGTGGGAGAAGATCCCACGATAACCCCTTCATGGAATTCTACAGTATTCTCCAACAATGAGAGCATCTCATTTATCTCGTTCCTGATTTGTGGGTAGAAGTCCAACGATTCCTAGCAAGAGGCTCACTTAAGAGGCATCCATGACCCTCCATCCTGATCTGATGTTTCTTCTCAGGTAGCACAGAAGCTGCAGGATCAACGGTGGACTTTCCGCCTACTGGGAGCCTCCAGGTTTGAAAACCTTCAACCTCATCTCTGTGCTTCTCCCACCCGTGCAGCTTGCTCCACCACTTTGTGGCCTTCAGAACTTCTCCCAATTTCCTTGTGTGGGTCCTGTACTGAATAAGAGGGACTCTTTTTCTTTGGCTCTTTGAGACAACCTTCTTCCTCCCATGGTCTCCATTGTCCCCCACCTTCTCAGCTAGCATGGCCATCCCGCAACCACAGAACATTCTCCTCCAGGATGCCCCCCTAATTCTTGTCTTTCTCTTCTCCTTCCTTGCCAGCACCATCGTGTTAGAGACACGGCCAGTGAATAATCCGAATTCCACCAGCAATCTCTACGTGCTGGAATGACGATGGTTCAACCTCAACCCGTAGGTTGCTCAGACTGACCATTTCCCACCCTCGGGAACTGATTCCTCAAAGAAGAACAAGTGATGGGGATGGGGACTCCATCTGTCAGATGCTTCAGGACTGCCCAGGAAGCTGGCAAGACAGGGCTGGCAGTGAGAAATTGTCCAGCCCAACTCTTCAGTAGCTTCACCCCGAAGCACCAAGGGACACCAATGCCCTGGTTTTACGCTTCTCCTTACATACCATTCAACCTCAGTAAACAGTATTTTAGTTTTTCGTTTCCCATATGTACCTTCTCCTCTGAAAGATGTATCTCAGTGTGCACGTATGTATATGTTAACGCACCCAAGAGCAATGTCCAGGATGTGGCTAAGTTGTATATGGCCAGATCCTGCCTGAGTAGGGGTTACCTCCAGGATATTGTGGTTGCCCCATCACTGGAGGCTTTCAAGAAGAGATCAGACGGCCATTTGTCTGAAGTGGTATAAGGCTCTCCTGCTTGAGCAGCGGGTTGGACTAGAAGACCTCCAAGGTCCCTTCCAACTCTGATATTCAATGATAAGAAGAGATTGGACAACCACTTGTCTGAAATGGCATTGGATCTCCTGCTTGAACAGGGGGTTGGACTAGAAGACCTCCGAGGTCCCTTCCAACTCTGTTATTCTGTTGAATCTCTTCTCGGTCAAGGTTCTCTGCTCACACAGCCCTTACACATGGGGGTGCCTCCATTCATCCAAGCCAGGATGGCTTGGGTGTCATGTGATATCCCAAGCTGGCATCTGTGCCTATTTGCAGCGGACAGATAACCAATAAAACGCACGGCGATCCGAAAGCAGACTCGTAAAAAACGCAGCATGAACAGCAACAGAAAAAAGAAAAAGAAAAAACAGTTTTGCAATTCGTTGGTTCTGCAGAAGGATGATGCCGACTCGGAGGGTTGCAGCAGTCTATGGTTTTATTGGCAGAGAACCAAGCTGGACTCGAGGGGCGGGAGAACCACAAAGGGAGCCTGCATCCCCACAACAGAGCTGGCTTCAAACGTCCAGTGGGGCCGGCCATGAAATCGGGGACGGCAAAGGGGTCTATTCTGTACAGGAGCTCAAGGGGCTGTGGATCTCCGGAGGGCCCCTTGCCTCCCCCAGCCCCAATACACACACACACACACACACACACATCTGGCTGTACTGTGTGGGATTTCTGATGCCTTCTTAAGTACAGATGGGGCAAGAGAAGACCCCCTCACCACCCTAAGTGTAAGCTTCACAAATAAGAGGGAGGGAGGGCTAGGTGTGAAGGTTATTCAAGTCGCGGAGGGGAGGGACGGAGGGGGCTGCATTCTTCTTCTTGGGGACCTTCAGCATCTCTTTGGCACCCGGCTACGCTGGCCGAGCGAAATCAGGAGCACATTCGCCCCAACTTCTCCCCGTACCAACTCGCCACGTCCAACTCACCACCGCCAATTTGGCCACGGGACAAGAGTTCCACTAATATCAAAAAAACGGTGGGGCAGGATCGTTAAAGAAAGGCTACGAAAGGAGGGACAGAACGAAGTGGGAAGGACAAACATTAAAATAATGTTTTTTAATGTATTTTAAATAATTAAAACTGAATTGTTAAATTGCCCCGCGGCGAGTTGACTCGGGGCGAGTCGGCCAGGGCAAATTGTCCCATTCTATTCCCCTGATGGGTCCGGAAGAGTAGTCTTTCCCTGTATGGAGGACCCTCCCCTCTTCTGGGGGGGTGAGGGCCAATAAAAGGCACTTGAAACTGGGAGGGGGGGCTGGGGGGGGGCTTTAACCTGGAAAGGAAACCTACTGCACGGACCCCACCACCGCCAGGGGACCAGAAAGAGTTGGGAAGAGTTACTGGCCAAGTGGGAGGCTGGCTTAGCTGGCTTA
>QLTV01000556.1:1415718-1431793 GCA_003457575.1 Thermophis baileyi
CATCTTTTAAATAGCAGAGAATAATGTATACTTCCACAAAGCCACATCATTTTTAACAGCATCTGTACAAGTAATAATCTGAAATGTAACAGTGTCCTGTTTTAGTATTAAAATAAGGCAGCTGAGTTAAAACCTGACTTAGTCATGTTTGGAGTAGATCTGTTTAAATAATTGGGAGGAGTTAATGTGACTACATTTAAGAAATCTTTCTGGCATTAATATATTGCCATAATGTACATTTCTCCAATTCTTTGCTATTTCTATGGGTCAGGCACACATGCACAGAAATACACAGCAAACAGTGTATATCATCTGTACTGTTTGCTGTTTGCTGGGAGGCAAATTGCTGGGAGGCAGAGGCAGATTTTTTTCCCCTTGTTTTCCTCCCCAAAAGCTAGGTGTGTCTTATACTTTGGAGCGTCTTATACTCTGAAAAATATGGTAGGTAACATCATCAGTGCTAGTAGTAGTAGCAGTAGGCTACCAGTACTGATGATGTTATCTAGTTTGGGTCATGAAACGTCTTCAAGAAAACCACCAAGCTCAGAGAGCACCAAGGAACCCTTTCTTTGAAACACCGCAGAAGAGAACGATTGAAGAGCAAATCAGTGAAGAATTAGTTCAAAAGCTCCTTCTTCAATTTGTGGGGGTTTCGGTATCTTAATATACACATAACAGTGTTGTGGCCTGTCGGCCGCCGGCCCCTCCAGCAGCCGAATCAGAGGAGGAGGAGGCGTGGGAGTCAGGGTCAATATCAAGGCAACCTGAGAGCTCGGAGGGGGAAGAGTGAATGGAGCTGGCAGAGAGAGAGACAGAGGCGGAGCCTGGGCCATCCGTCAGCCCTCAGATGGAGAGTCAACAGCTCCCAAGTCTGGAGGTGGCTGATGAAGAAGAGGAGGAACAGCTGGGTCCAGTGCCTGATGCGTGGATGCGCAGAAGGCAGAGGAGAGGAGAGCAGTGGAAATCTATGGGACGGTCCTTGGGACAGAACACTGCTGCTAGTGAAGCCCCACCCTAGCTCTGGGGATAAAAGGCAAGGGGTGGAGATGAATAGATGTGGCAGACAACTATTCATCTCCCTGCCGGACAGACTTGTTAGCCTGAGGTGAGAGAGAAACTTTTTGCCGGGGCTGCTGGTGCTCCTAATAAAGGAATCATTGATTTAACTTCAGAGGGTTTGTCGTGTTTGGGGAGCTGAGTCAGAACAACCAGCCTCTAACAGGCACTGAAGCTGAGGGGTTTTAAGCCCAGATTTGGTACCCGTCAATTTTGAATGATTATTTGCAGAGCAAAAGAAGACTTAATTCAGAAAATAGGACCGGGTCTTGGGGAACCGAGCCGAAGTGAGGGCTGCAGTGGTTGACTCAGGGGGTAGTAGAATCGGGGTTCTCATGCATCTGGTTAGTGGATGGCTTGATGCCATCGTGTAGGAAGGCAGGAAGGTGCACAAAATTCTGCTGAAGGAAACCGACATCCGTGACATCCCAGCCACAGCTTGATGTCAACAGATCGGCTGAACGTTTCCATCGCTCCTGATGGAATTTCAACCTCGGGAGGGGAGGAAAGAGAGCCGTTATGGAGGGAGAGCAGAGAAGGAGGGCGGGAGAACCGCATAGAGTTCGGATTAACCATGGTTGACGTGCTTCTGCTCGCTTGCCATTATGTTTGGTGGCGGAGGACGGTCTTTGCGGTGTCATTCTGGGGAACGGCCCTTTTCGCGGCTAGTGGGAAACAGGATCAGAGTGTGACGCACAACACGGGAAGGGAGGGTTGGTGTGGGACGAAGAAAGCGCAAGCGAATAAAATCCAGCACGACAAGACAGCGGTGGAAGGGGATAGAGATCAATACGGACCAGGAAGAAAGCAAGAATTAAGATACCCAGGAACCAGCCCTGTCCCGTGACGGTTAATAGAATTAGTGGTAGAAGAAGGTCCATCATCCGTTCTGTGGCCTTGGTCATTAATGAAGATATGAATCCAACTTTGGTGTGAGGAGGGCAAGGACTGGCAGCCTGCCCCCCCTCCCCATTCACATGAAGGCGATTTTCTTCCTTCTGTGGAATTCATATGTCCCAACTGGCATCAATGACCGAACCCTTTTCCACTGTTGGTGACGTTGCCTTCTCTGCTTCCAGGATGAACGCAAGTCATCCTCCCCCATGAGAACCGCCACCTTCCCTTCAAAACTGGGGACAGATAGTCCTCGACGTACGACCACAACGGAGCCCAAAATTTCTCTAGTTAAGCCAGACAGTTGTTAAGCGAGGTTTACCCCATTTTACGACTTTGCTTGCCGCAGTTGTCAGGTGAACCACTGTGGTTCTTAAACAGTAACGCGGTTGTGAAGTGACTCTGGCTTCCCCATTGACTTGGCTTGTCCGAAGGTCGCCAAAGGGGGTCACGTGACCCCGGGGACGCTGCGACCGTCATCAATACGAACCAGTTGCCAAGCGTCCGAATTTTGATCACACGATCATGGGGATGCGGTCACGGTCATTAAGTGTGAAAAACGGTCACAAGTCACTTTTTTCCGGTTCTGTTGTGACTTCGGTCACTAAACGAATGGTTGTAAGTCGAGGACTACCTGTAGAGTTGTAGATGAAAGCTGGGCTCAAGGGGAGGAAGAGAGAGGGACATTTGCTACTCCAAGTGACCTCGTTAAGAATGACTTTATCTGAAGGCAGTTCGAATCAGAAAACCCCCAGGGCGTTCAAAAACCCAATCGAATAAAACCTGGGAAAGCGGAGGAGCTAAGCAGGACAACATGGTTACGACGTTTTAGAAAGACAGGACAGCGGGAGGCTACAACCTCAAGAACACAAATACTCAAGTCTGGAGACCCCAAGGTGTGGCTCTTCCAAAACTGGCCTCTTAATTGTAATTTTTAACAAAAGAGGAACGTCCTAAAATACTCGGTGTGCAATGATCAATGCACTGCATTAATTTAAATTGAATTAAATTGGAATGGAATGAATTTTTTTTTTATCCAGACCTCATTTTTTTAGGGTCCTACCTGAAAACACTGCACATTCCTGTCTAAAAGCACAAAACACAGGAGGTTTATGAGGACAAGGGGTTAACATGATCTATAGATATGGCTCTCATGCCAAGGTGAGTTACTACAAGGAAGACCATAATGTGGTCGCTATAAGGTTACTATAGCAGAAGAGCATTTAGTACAGAGAGAGAGAGAGAGAAAGATTATATCAAATACTAGAACAAGCACTATTATGAGAGCTTCTTCAAAATATGCTAATATAATATTAGAGGAACCACTTGCAAGGATAATACTGGATAGTGGTATAATAATACAGATTTTCCTGCATTAACCAGGAATTTAATAAGAACACAGTTGCAATTTCAGATGCCAAAAATGTCCGTTATCTCAATTTCTACAGATTTACTATAATGTTACTCCTGCCAATTGCCAAGTGTCCAAATATTGATCACATGACTCCTAGGATTCTGCGACGGTCGTTAAGTTTAAGGACGGTTGATAATTCATTTTTTTTCAAAGCTGTTGTAAATTCAGTCACAAAAGTCAAGGGCTACCTGTATGTACACAACATTTCTTAAGAGAAGGACAAAGTTTACCTACGAGACGGAGGCCCAAGAAAGCGTAGTAAATATACTACACTTTTACTCTGCAACTTTTCTACTTGCTTAACTCACCGGTACCTATCTCGCAAATACACAGACACACACCTTTTCAAAACACAAAACATCAGAAGGTAGCTACATGGGTAGGGAAGACATAGGATTCAACAGCTAGTTGTTACAATGACGATGCACTGTTACAAAGCACTTATGCCACCAACACAGCCGCACAGTTATGCAACTTGCACCCTCCTTTGTCACCAGTCTAATCTGGGACAATACTGCTATGAACAAAATGGTGGCAGGGTGCAGACACGGAGGCAACCGAAGACTTCTGAAAACGGGACAAAGAAGAAAAGGATAGGTGGGTGGGTGGGTGGGTGAAGAATTGAGGTCTGCACCAAAAGTAGTCAGGGGCATCACTTACAAGAAGACACTGTGCAGAACGCCAATTTGAATTTGGGGGGGAAAGGTAGAATGTGGTACTGGGGAAAAATTCATCAACTAAAGGACATGCACCAAATAGAGTTCAGGACACTTTCCTGCCCCCTCTGAAAACTGATCAGAACCCCCTCCAACAGTTCAGGGTTGATACGGGTGTAACGGGTTGCGTGTTTATTCAGCCAGGTTCTGGCTGATCATGATGCCTTCACCCAAAGTTGAGAAGAACCCAACCGTTTTCCATGGTGGGGAACCATCGTGAACTTTGGACTTCAGTGGAGTCTCTTCCCCAGAAAACACCAGACTTCAGGTGTTTCTCCAAGCTAGGGCTTGAAACCTATCTTGGCTGCTGGTCTTCCGAGTTGACTGTCCAGAACTGCTCATTTCCTGGGCCTTGAATGAGAAAACTAGCCATCCTGTCCATAAAACATGGTCCAGTTTCCAAAGAACAGACCAACCTAGCTAGTCAACCCACATCCAACTGATAAGCATAGATGGCTCAACCGTGGGTTGATCTATCTACCATTATCCTTAACTGGACCACAAATTGTAAACTCCTGTCTGCTTCGCTTGAGATTCCAGGTAAAGCCCAGATTCTCAGTTGAGGTAATTCGGGGATTTGATCACCAATATCAAGTCCGGTCTGAAGACTGTAGAGTTGGAGCTGTCTAGAACTTCCAGACTCTAAGGACATGTGGCTCAAGGCAACCCAACCATTCCCAACATACACTTGAGCAAACATCATCAAAATTCTTTCTAAGGATCCCTGTTGCGACATTCATCTTGCCCATTGTCTAGTAGGTCCAAAATGCAGGAGCTTCCGATCTCCCTACATTTTCAGCCTCCAGTATGTTAGACACCCATGGTGGATTCCTCCGGGGTTCTAAGATCCTAGATTCTAAACCAGGGTTGGGAGGAAATGGGAGGAGGGGGTTCCGATCAGTTGTTGTTTTTTTTAGCTTTCAATCTCTCAGGTTAGAAAGGGCAATTAAAATGAAAAAGAAAAAGAAGCTGAGAAACCGACCATCAAAGAAAAACGCAATTTCACAAAAAGCAAAAGAGATTATTTACCATTTTCACGACTGATGACTGAGGGAGGGGCAGCGGTGACACCAGGAGAGGGGAGGGGAAGGGAGAGAAGGAGGAAGGAGGAGAGAAGGAGGTGAGTGCCGGAAGGAAAAGGAGACCATTATAAACCAGAGAGAGGGAGCAAAATAAAATCAAAATAGATTAAAATGCCATTAACGTGGAACAGAGAACGGATGAGACCAGAGAACCTGGGGTGGAGGAAGGTGGATGGGGAGGGGGGGAGGGGAAATCCATTATTGGTTTTAGAAATCTCAATTAATTCGTGCCTTATGAGAAGGAAGCAGTGAACACAAAGAGGATATGCAGAGGACTGGGCGGGTTTGGAGGAAGAGGAGGGAGAGGATAAACACTGGGCAGGCTTGGGAAAGAAGCCAGTGTCCATCTTGAAAAAAAACTCTTTTGCATCCCTCCTCGGAGATGCAAACTCTGCCCCCATCTTCAAAACAACGCTAAGCCTGCTCCACATCCAACCTGGAGAAATGCCTGGGAAGACATTTTCCAGCAAACAACAACCAGGAGATGATGTCCCACATGCAAAGCTTCCTGGCCTCCCCTGCTGAATTTTTTGGGCCATTGGGGCCCTCCCCAAAAAATCCAGTGGCCAGACTCAACCTTGGCGGTGTCGGAAGGAGGGGTAGGGTACTGCCTCCCGCCTGCCTCAGGAGGCAGAAGAGCTGAGACAAGCAAGATGAGCTTCGTTCTTGGTCGATTTGCTGGAGCACCTCAACCGGGACAGAAGGACTTACTTGTTCCTTCTTCTGTTACCATCCCAAGTCCTTCAGCCTTGTTTTGCCTCTCAAAGGCATTGAGGTCCAGCACGCTGTGAATGAAGGGGAGGAACGAAACAAGAGAGGAGGTGAGGACATGGCATGAGAATGGCAGTTGCAGGACCAATAAACACTGGGGTAGTAGCAACTCCCAGGATGACGGTTATAACATTGACCTAGTTCAGGGGTGTCAAACTCGATTTCATTGAGGGCCGCATCAGGGTTGTGTTTGACCTCGGGGGGCCGGGGTGGGCATGGCCATGGTGGGCGTGGCCAGCTCAACGTCACTTGTGCCGGGGCACCTTTGGTGACCCGAGCGCTCTGCCAGTGAAAACGGGCTCCCGAGCTCCATTTTCAGCTGTGACGGCCTCCTGCAACCCTCCGACAGCAAAAATGAAGCTCCGGAGGGCCGCCCGCAGCCCTCACGAGTTCCGTTTTCGGCTGCTATGGCCTCCTGCAACCCTCTGCCAGCAAAAACGGAGCTCAGGAGGGCCGCCCGCGGCCCTTGCGAGCTCCATTTTTGCTGGCAGAGGCACCGTGGGCTGGTCCTTCGCTGTTTCCAGGGCGGCCCCGTGGGCCAGATCTAAGCATCCCGCAGGCCGGATCTGGCCCCTGGGCCTTGAGTTTGACATCCTTGACCTAGTTTAACTTCTACTTAATTTCTCTGGACCAAGGCAGATCCAACAAGAAAGCTTCCTTACTACGTGTTCTCTCATTCACAAATAATCTTACTTTTTTGTGCATTAGGACTCCCATCTTGAGCAGTAACAGGCAAACTAACCGCTTGGCCAACAGATGCCCTAATGATTTTACCTCTTGATCTGAGTCACCATCTTAATTTCCTGTGATGCCCCAACTTAGCTTTAAGGCTTTGTGGTAAATTAAACATCAGACATACACAGGAGTCCCACAGATGGAAAAGGGGGCTTATAGGAAGCCATCCTCAAATCTGGAGTTCCCATAGTCCTTCCCAAATTGCTTTTATGGAGCTCCAAGTTTTAGGTCACCACATGTTCTTGGGGCGCATCTCTCATCTCTTTCTATCTCTTCTCAGAAGATACTCATGGTGACCTCAACATTCTTGGCATTTCCCTGTCCCCAGAGAGGACCCATCAGTGAAGTGAAGGATCTTCAAGTCTTTCACAGCCTTTCTTTTTAACCAGAAGTATGGTTAACCAGAGATAGGGACTGAAGTTTGCAACTTTATAATTCCACAAATTGATCTTATCCAGTCGGCAGACCTTGCTGAATCTAGGAGACCTCAAACTCCAGACTGCGGACAAGAAGATAATGAGAAGTATTGAAAACAAAGAAAAAAGTAGAAGACACCGCTAAGTACCTGCAGGTCTGCATTAGTGCCTGGACACTCTGGAAGAATCCCACCTCACGTTTCTCCTTCAGATAATCCAGCATTTTCTGAAGAAAGGGAGAAAGACAACATTTGGAAAGGACCAGAGAACCTAATGTCTAGCTTTTGGTGAATCAAACAACATAACACTGCAAGTTCCTATCTTCATAGATCATCATTCTTCACATCTACAGATCTGAAGGTCTAATCTACAGAAGGACCATACTGTAGATGGAAGGAGAACCACATCGTCCTCCATTGCATGGACCTAGTCAGACTCTTCCAGTCACCTTGTGAGAGAATCTGGTGATGTACCTTTCCCAACCCTGAAAATCAGATGCTTCAAAGGGGACTATCATGTGGTGAGACAGAAAGGATCAAGTCTGCCTCCTTCAGTTAATTCTACAATTCTAATTTATGGAGGATGGTCCATGGTGGGCATCCAAAATGAATATCCATTTGATATCATCTGTAGCTTGCTCTCACTCTTCTTTTAAAGATGTTTCCCACCACCAGCTGTTCTCCAGAATGCTTCCCACTGAACTACCGTTCTCCAACTCTGACCGCCACTTCCCCCTTTCTGTATCTCTGTCCTAATTTTATACTCCATCCAGTGTTATCCGAGCCTTTTAATCTTGGGGTAAAACGATTTCTCAGTCTCCAAGAATTAGCAAAAGGAAGAACCTGCCCAGAATCCTGGTCTCCTTCTTCTTACCTGCTGTACCTCCTCATTGCCACCATTTAGGATGGAGATGCCCAATTTCAGAGTAGAGGAAACCATGGCCCCAGGCTCCCCTGTCAAGACAGAAAACCAAATTATTTCATGACATCTCTTCTCTTGGAACATAGTGACTTTCTTCTCCAGGAGATACATGTAGAAACCAAATGAGAAGGGATCTTAGAACCTTGGTGCTAGACTCTGAAGGATGTAGGAGAAGAAGAGGTAGAGCCTGATGGCGGAATCAAGAGAGGCATCAGCTTGGAATCCTTACGTTCCCACAAACGTTCTAAGTCCGGTCCCTCTTGAATTCCATTAACTCTTACCTAGCAGCAATTTAGTGCTGACCATTTTGACTAGATTCTTGTATACAGGCAAGAGCACTAAATCATCTTAACTGGAACATACCGTATTTTTCGGAGTATAAGACGCACCTTTTTACCCCTAAAAAGAGGGTGAAAACTTGGGTGCGTCTTATACACCGAATGTAGCCCCCCCCCAGCCACCACCACCCCTTTGGCCTCTGCCTCCCAGCAATTTACCTCCTTGCAGCAAACAGAACAGAGCTTGTTAAGCCAAGCAACTGATTATCAGCTTCCCGAACATCAACTGATTCAGGCTGCAGGCAGGCGGCAGGTGCTAAAACTGAAAGTGAAACTAACTGCAAGGAGGCAAATTGCTGGGAGGCAGAATTTTATTTTCTTGTGCTAATCAGACTGCTGAAACTGGATGCAAGGAGGTAAGTCAATAACTATAAATGTCTATAGAATGTTCAAATTATTTAGTGCTGCAAGGAGGTAAGTCAATAACTATAAATGCCTATAGAATGTTCAAATTATTAGACTTATTTTTTAAAGACTGCTTTATTATTGTTCTAGACAACTTAACAAAATGAAGAAGCTTTTTAAAATAAATGCTTGATCTGAAGAGGCCCAGTGCTATTGTATCTTCTTTTAAATAGTAGAGAATAATGTATACTTCCAGAAAGCCACATCAGTTTTAACAGCATCTGTACAAGTAATAATCTGAAATGTAACAGTGTCCTGTTGTAGTATTAAGATAAGACAGCTGAGTTAGACCCTGACTTAGTCATGTTTGGAGTAGATCTATTTAAATAATTGGGAGGAGTTAGTGTGACTACATTTAAGAAATCTTTCTGGCATTAATATACTGCCATAATGTACATTTCTCCAATTCTTTGCTATTTCTATGGGTCAGGCACACATGCACAGAAATACAGAGCAAACAGTGTATATCATCTGTACTGTTTGCTGTTTGCTGCAAGGAGGCAAATTGCTGGGAGGCAGAGGCAGATTTTTTCCCCTTCTTTTCCTCTCCAAAAGCTAGGTGCGTCTTATACTCCGGGGCGTCTTATACTCTGAAAAATACGGTAATTTGTGACCTCGATTCCCCACAGCTGACAAGGATTACTGACTCTTGAAATGCTGTGCAAAGCTAAAGCATTATAATTAATGTTTAGTTTGAAACAACAAGATGTGAGAGTTTAAGACCTTGAAAGGTTTCTCCAACCACCTCTCCCCCCAAATCGGAAATCTAGCCAAGATCCTAGAAACGTAAACTCAAAAGCAAAGCAAGTTTCTAATTTCCATAGCTAAAGAGGGAAAAAAAGGTTGATGGACAGCATTACTTACAGTACAGGATGTCCTCAACTTACGACCACAATTGAGCCCAACATTTCTGTTGCTAAGCAAGATAGTTGTTAAGAGACTTTGGCCCCAGTTTACAACCTTTCTCGCTAGAGGTGTTAAGTGAATCCCTGCAATTGTTAAGTGAGTAACGCCGTTGTTAAGTAAATCCTGCTTCCCTCCTTATCTTTGCTTGTCGGAAGGTCACAATAGGGGATCACATGACCCCGTGACAATGCAACTATCGTAAATATGAACCAGTTGCCAAACATCTGAATTTTGATCACGTGTCCATGGGGATGCTGCAACAGTTGCAATTGTGAACAATGAACATAAGTCACTTTTTTCAGGGCTGTTGTAACTTGGAACAGTCACTAAACGAACTGTCATAAATTGAGGACAACCTGTAGTCTGGAGGGGCTTTTTCCCAGAGGGCAAAGAGGCAGCGGAGTTTGGCATGTCTGGGAGGGAGGAAGAGGGCTAAGACAGCAGTTCACAGAATATATCTAAAGTTAATGCAGATAGTTGCTTTAGTCTGGTAAGATTCTGTCTGTAAGCGAAGAAACAATAAAGAAACTAAGAAGTAACTTCGCTTTTGGTTCTTGGATCTTGACTTCATTGTTGTTAAGACTAAAGTTTAATGCCAGAAGATATTAGTGATACCTTCCTCTTCCTACTATCAAGACCTCTAGGACATTGTTCATTTGCTCTCCATCCAGTTGTTCTTCTTTCTCTCCCTCCCACTCCAGTCCTTCCTGTATCTCTTCTGGTACATGGTGATGCCCATGCTTGGCCATTACAACAACTTCTTCTTTGAACGGTCACTAAACAAATGGTTGTAAGTTGAGGACCACTTATATCTCCCAAATCTTCCAGCTATAGTCCTTCCCGACTTAATCAAGGTTTTCCTCTCTTGGGATAAAGTAACCCTGACCTATCCAGGGATCCATTCTTTGCCGGAGATAAGAGGGAGGAAAAAGTAGGATCGCTTCTAACCTTTACAGGCGCTAATCATTTGCAGGACCATCTCGGCTGCTCCACGATTGTGAAGTCGGGATTGTTGGTACAAAAGTTTCTGCTTCTCCATCTCCTTTTCCTGCAAGAAGACAAAGGAGCAGGAGGGAGGAGGTTACAGGAGGAAGACAGGGAGAATTCTTCTGTTGGTGTGCAAAATTCAGATAAAAGCCTTTCAGGTATTTTCCGGGGCCTGCCTGGGTGGTGCGCAGCTTTTTAGAAGCTCCCAAAAGGTAGCGTTTCTTCTGTTTCTTATATTTTCCAAGTCAACCACTAAAATGAAATGCATTTGTTTGCTTATATCCCACCGTTATTATGTTTACAAATAAGGCAATAATATATCCAACACATCTTCTTTCTATTTTTCCCACAACAATAATCCAGTGAGGTGGGTTGAGCTGAGAGAGAGTGACTAGTCACCCAGCCAACTTTCATGCCTAAGGCGGGACTAGAACTCACGATCTCCTGGTGACTGGCCCAAAGTCACCTAGCCAGCTTTTATGCCTAGGGCAAGACTAGAATTCACAATTTCCAAAGCAATTGGCCCAAAGTTTCCCAGCTGGCTTTCATGCCTAAGGTGGGACTAGAACTCACCATCTCCTAGTGATTGGCCCAACGTCACCTAGCTGGCTTTTGTGGCTAAGGAAGGACTAGAACTCCCGCTTTCTAGCCTGGTGCCTTAATCAGACCAAACTAGCACTCTATGTGAAGATGGGAAATTAATATGAGGAGAGGCTTCTTTATATAATGCAGAATTGAATCTTCATGGTCATTTAGAAGATTCTAGAAGGGGAATGGACGAATTCATGGAGGTGCCTTCAAAAGCTGTTGCTCTTGATGGCTGTTTATCACCTCCTGCATTTTTGGTAGTAGCACTGACACATCAGCGACTGGAAAATGACAAGGATGGTTGAAGTCCCCATCTGCATCTGTTTGGCCATTAGGAGGACATGGAACGATGGATTAGATGGGCTTGACCCAACCCAGGTCTCTCCTGCTGCTTTTATGAAGGTTCACTAGATGGTACGAGGTTTTGAAGGGATGTCCCTTCTCCCACCTCTGTAAGCAGAAGTGCGCCTACCAACTGCGCTAGGCTGTAATTTTCCTTTTATTGAAATGTAGGATTAAGTTTCACATCTGGACCGTTTTGACCTTCTTGGCAAGTTGGGAGCATGCAGGTCATCTAATCAAGAAGGAAGATTTGACCACCTGCAGGTTAAAGTGTCCAAAACCAATTTGGGAAGTTGAGAAGAGAGAAGTCACTAACCTCAAATGGCACTTCTTCTTCCTCTTCCCCCTCGCCTTCTTCTCCTTCATTAATGTGACAGCTCTAAAGTCCCAGGGATTAAAAAAAAGCAAAAAAGGGGTGAGCAGCAACACAGATATATGAAGATCCTTCCCACAACTGTCTGCTGGAAAACTCCCAGCCTGGCAAAGGAGGAGGGATCAAGCGGGGAGTTAGCCTTGAGTCCTTGCGCAGCTGCAAAAGACTTAGATCTGACACCGCCCAAGTTCCATGGGACCTTATCTGTTTGTTCCCAAGCGAAGGCAAGCAGTCTGAGGAGATTCTTGTAGTATAGGTAGCACACAATAAAGTACAGTAGTCAAGTTGAAACCTTCACATGTGGATTTGGTTGCTTGTGTCTGATACTGTTCCAGCCATGATCCATTCCAGAGTACATATAAGATGCAAAAATGGGTTGCACCCCCTTTCCCCCAATCCCTCCCACCAATGGGTCCTGCCCTGCCCTTTTTTGGAGAACAGCCGATATGCCACAAAAAGTTTGGTGCAGCCACAGAAGAGGTGACAACATAGCAAGACATTCAGACCAGCTTTTGAAGCAAGACTGAAATGGTCCATCTCTTGCTTACCTTGGCCATGATGTCAGCGTAGGCCATGTACAGATAGTCTTCATCCAGTTTGCTGAAATAAAGTAAACATGTTCAGGATCAGCACCAGTCTATCATCCTCCAGATAGACTGAATTCCAACTCCCCAAATCGGCCAAGAATTCTGGAAGTTTCAGGGCAACCAAGCCTGAAGGACCTCAAGTTGTAGAAGGCTGGCCATATAAGCCACACAGACTTTTTACACCATCAACTCTAGGACAACCTCTATCACCTCTATGGAGGATAAAGGATGATTATGGACAAGAGTGAGGATGGGAATTCCCAGGGATTTTTTTGATATGAAATTGAGCACGGTGGTGTGGAGACCCTTGGTCCATGCTTCTTCAAGTTCCTTAAGTAATTTTCCCTCCAACCATCACTGATACTTCCAGTTGAGCTGGGAAGAAGCAAATTGAAAGGATCTCACACACGTTAGGGAGAGCTTGTTGGCTGAATCTGATGCTCCCCAAACATCTCCCTCACTCTTGCTTTATAGTGCAGGATCAGGCCCACACATTAAATCCCAGCTAAGCTGAATTATTGCTCATGCCTCTACACAAGACTCTAGTCAACTAACGATCAGCACTAAATTGTCACTAGGTAAGAGCTAACAGAATTCAAGAAGGTCGGACTTAGACCACTTCTGAGGACGCAATGATTCCAGGCTGATTTCTCTCTTGACTCCACCCTCAGGCTCCGCCTGTCCTTCCCCTACATCAGGGCAGAACGTTTCAGCTACAGCTACTTCATCCTTTTTGCGCCCAAATTCACGCCGGGCTCTGACTCTACCGCCACTACAAACCTCTTTTCTGTTAATGCTGTCCTGCTAAAATGGAGAATGAGCTGATGCAAAGGGTCTGGCTTCTTTTCCTCCTCCTCTTCCTCTTCCTCTTCCTGTGGCCCAGGTTTCTACATCCCACATCCCACAACAGGAAAAACAGCAATTAGAAATCAGGCTAGGGCACCTGTGAAATGTAGCATTTCCCCTAAACAAATACCAGGGGATGAGCATTCAAACCAGAGGTGGTATTCAGCCGGTTCAGACCCGTTCGCTCGAACCGGTAGCAGAAATCACGGGTCGGCCCACCCACCCACCCCAGCTCTATGCTATCCTATTTGTGCACGTTTTTGAGGCCGTGCGCATGCGTGGAAGGCTCACGCACCAGTAAAGCGCATGCGCGGGAGGCCGTACGCATGTGCGGCAGTTTTCACTTACTTTCCCTACCGGTTCGCAAATGTGAGCGCACACGCTCACATTTGCGAACCGGTAGGGAAGGTAAGTGAAAACCATCCCTGATTCAAACCATTCCCCCAGTTGACCTCAGGTTCTTTTCTCCAGGAAGACTCACAGACAGATCGTCAATCATTCTGTCTTCAAAGGGATGCTCTTCACTGAAGATCCAGGAATACTTGTAGCTCTCCAGGAACATGTTGCAAGCACGATGCCTGAGAAGCAGAAAGGCACGTCAATCATGTCCTCCACCCCAGCCAGATGATTCCCATTTTGGCAGTGTTAGGGAAACACAGACCTCCCTAACTGCTGGAAGGGGTCTACACCAACTCGCCATGGCCAACTTGCCATGGCCAACTCGCCTTGGCCAACTTGCCACAGGACAACTCACCATGGCCAACTCACTGCGGAACAACTCACCGTGGGAAAAGAGCTACATTAATATTGAAGAAATAGTCAAATAGAATCATTAATCATGAGCTGTGGTGGCACAATGGTTAGGATGCAATTCTGAAGGCTCCTTCTGCTGACTGCCGGCTGACTGCAATTTGGCAGTTCGATTCTCACCGGCTCAAGATTGACTCAGCCTTCCATCCTTCTGAGGTCAGTAAAATGAGGACCCAGATTGTTGGGGGCAAGAGGCTGACTCTGTAAACCGCTTAGAGAGGGCTGTAGAGCACTATGAAGCGATGTATATAAGTCTAAGCTATTGCTATTAAAGAAAGAATGCCAAAGGAGGGACAAAATGAAATGTGAATGACAAAAATTAAAATTATTCTTAAAATTATTTTAAATAATTAAACTGAATTGTTGAATTGTCCTGCAGCGAGTTGTCCCATGGGGAGTTGGCCATGGTGAATTGACCATGGTGAGTTGGCGGAGGCGAGTCGTCCCATTCCGGCTGGAAGAGGTGACTCTGTGTATGGAATGACCCTTATTCCAATCAGCGCACCAGCCAACTGAGCTGTATTAACTCACCTGGGCAGGTTATAGAGGGGCGTCATGCGGAAGCACGCAACCACTGCACGACGCCGTTGCTTGGAGAGCAATTTGTGCCACGCGGCTTTCTTGGATTTGTACGGGTGCTCCAACTGCAGAAGATGGCAGAAGAGAATCGGGGATGGAAGATAGGGTAACCAACACTTCCCTCCTCCGCCCGCTTTTCCTGATCAGTGGCTTCCTTCCCATTTCTTTGTATTTCTCCTTTGAGGTTCCTCCCTCTGAAAACTCCATGATCCATCAAGAAGATGGGTTACTAGGTCCCAATCCACTCTTATCATATCCACAAGGCCTTCCCGAGTGACTTATGGTTAGCTGGAGAGCTGACAAGTCCACTGAATTGCCTTGGAGGCTTATATGCTCTCAGCATGCACAGTTATTGAATGAATGTCTAGGAGGATGATTTTGATATTAGAAAAAGGAATTTTTTTTTAAAGCAAACAAAGTGGAAGGAAGGGGGTTTTTTTTCCCAATCCAACAAGGACTTTTAACAAAATGGGCCATGAGTCTCCGGGCATGGGGGCTGGGAGATTAAAGGGTCCTGAGTAATGGATGTTATTGCAGGGTTGATGTTAACCCTAGGCTGCCATTCTGCTTATATTTATTGTTGGTGCTTTTTTGCTGCTGTTGGATTTTTTTTTTTTAAGTTGACTTTTAAATTTGGCAGCCACCGAGAATCGCGGTCGTGAAATTGTTCAAATTTGGGAAGCTCTCAGCAGCCATCAAAAACGTAGATAGCAAATCCTATTCTTCAACCTATGAACCTGCCAAATCCCTTTGTGGGTTGTCCATACCTGTTCCAGGTGGTAGAGCACGGCGGAGACCTCTTGTACCCGTTTGACAATCTTCTCCGGCATGTTGGAGTCCTCGGCTTTCCCAGCCATCTCCTTGTAGAGGGCCATCTGCCAGCGCATGGAGGAGGAATTCTCACACTGCAAGGCAAATGGGGACATTCACAGAGCGTAGGTCATCTGAAAGATCAACACTCCCACGCCCAACCCCACCTCTATTTAAATGAGGTCTTTAAAACTAGTCTCTATCCCCAAATCCTGGTAGAATGAGTGATGGATCCCTTGTGGGATGTTAATGTTTTTTCCAGATTCTTTTTGGTGCTAGAGTCTGAGTTTTATTATAGTCATTGTTATGTAGTAGTTTGTAAGCTTCCCGGACTCGGAAGGAAGGAAGGAAGGAAGGAAGGAAGGAAGGAAGGAAGGAAGGAAGGAAGGAAGGAAGGAAGGACAAGAAGAGAGGGAGTGAGGAAGGATGAGAGAAGGAAAGAAGGAGAGGGAGGGAGGGAGGGAGGGAAGGGAGGAAGAGAGGAAGGAAGGAAGGAAGG
>QLTV01000556.1:1431823-1442533 GCA_003457575.1 Thermophis baileyi
AAAGAAAGAAAGAAAGAAAGAAAGAAAGAAAGAAAGAGGGAGGGAGGGAGGGAAGGATAAGAAGGAAGGACAAGAAGAGAGGGAGTGAGGAAGGATGAGAGAAGGAAAGAAGGAGAGGGAGGGAGGGAAGGAAGGAAGGGGGACAGAGAGGGAGAAAAAGAAAGAGAAAGAAAGGGAGAAAGAAAGAGAGAGAGAGAGAGAGAGAAAGAAGAAAGAAAGAAAGAAAGAAAGAAAGATAGAAAGGAAGAAAGAAAGAAAGAAAGAAAGAAAGAAAGAAAGAAAGAAAGAAAGAAAGAAAGAAAGAAAGAAAGAAAGAAAGAGGGAGGGAAGGATAAGAAGGAAGGACAAGAAGAGAGGGAGGGAGGAAGGATGAGAGAAGGAAAGGAGAGGGAGGGAGGAAAGGAAGGAAGGAAGGAAGGGGGAGAGAGAGGGAGAAAAAGAAAGAGAAAGAAAGAGAGAAAGGGAGAAAGGGAGAAAGGGAGAAAGGGAGAAAGAAAGAAAGAAAGAAAGAAAGAAAGAAAGAAAGAAAGAAAGAAAGAAAGAAAGAAAGAAAGAAAGAAAGAAAGAAAGAGTTAGATTCTATCCTGTAACTCATGTACTCATGCAGACAGGAAGGGAGCAAGTCTATTTATGGCAAAACCTACAAAGCCTGAATTCCCAAAACGTCCCTTTCTGGAGCAGTTCCAGGTCCTCACCTTGCCTTGAAGATGAAGGTTGTTGTTGAGATATTCACGCACCTCTTCATCGGTGTCTTTCTGCAGAAAAAGAGAGCCTTCGCATGAACAAAGCAACCAAGAAACAATCCCAGAAAGAACCTGTTCCCACCAGGTTTATCCCTTCTTAAATAAACCATCAATTGTGATTTCTGAACATTTGTGTTCCTTGACTGACAGGGCCTCAGGATTTGTATCCTTGATGGCAGGATATAAATCACTGAAATCAAAGAGAGAACTCGAGGAGGAACATGGTCATTGTGATCACGCTTGTGTGTGTGTGTGTGTGTGTGTAAGTGTAACAAAGTTGTCCTTTGTAGCTTTTCTATCCTTCCTCAACTAGGAAAGTGAATGCCCATTTCATGCTCATCTCAATCATCTGCCTGGTCCCATGCTCTCCACCTCCACAGTTCAGTGGACCTTCCAACATTGCTTCATGTCTAGTCAATCACAATCAGCCTGGTCAAGTTGGAGATCTGGAGACTTTGCCATTGCCTCCTCCCTGGTTTCCTTAGCAGCCCCCACCCCAGGACCCTCACCAAGGCGTAGCGTATCTTGGCCAGGCTGATCAGCTCTTGGTCGGTTGGGGAACACATGTTCAGGCCGATGGGAAGCATCTTCTTCAGGGTGGCCACGATGAGGGACGTGTGTACGGAATAGCGGTCCCCTCGGCGTTTCTTCTTGTGCCGTTCTTGGTCTGAGCCACCTGACTGGGAGAGGGAGAGCCAAGTCAGCCTGGTGGCAAAGGGAGGCTGTGCCACTCAGGTTGTCTCCTGGCATGCCAACAGCTCGACCGGGCAAAAGCTTTAACGACCAAGCACTGCTTCAGATATGAGGATTTCATGACCTGGTGGGAAAGCTGGACCAGATCCTCCCTCAAGAGAAGATGGGAGAGAAATCTAGGGCAGGGCTGTCCAACTTTGGCCACTTGAAGACCTGTGGACTTCAACTCCCAGAATTCCCCAGCCCAGCATGTTGAAGTTGAAGTCCACAGCTCTTCAAGTTGACAAGGTTGGACACCTATGATCCAGTGCAGGGGTCTCCAACCTTGGCAACTTTAAGACTTGTGGACTTCAACTCCCAGACCTTTGCTGGCTGAGGAATTCTGGGAATTGAAGTCCACAAGTCTTAAAGTTGCGAAGGTTGGCTGAGGAATTCTGGGAATTGAAGTCCACAAGTCTTAAAGTTGCCAAGGTTGGAGACCCTTGATCCAGTGTGTCAAAAGTGACAATCCAGAGATTTGCTGCCTCTAATACTCAGGGATCTGGGATCGTTCACCATTGCTTCCAAGACCGTCTGTCAGGAGCACGTGGATCAAAATCTCATTCCATGCATTCGCTTTTTGATCCACCAACCGAAAGACAGAAAGGAGGACTTTGACCGGACTTCAGAAGTGACGATGCACATGCAGAGGTTATGCCTGGATAGGAGGAGGGTCTTCTGGGGATGAGAAGGGTGGGGGGTGTTAGCCAGTGTAGAGAGGAAGAACTGGAGAAGAGATACAGAGCTGCAGATCTAGGAACGTGGAATTAAAATGAGTAAGACAGAGGCAGTTGCTGGGAAAGGGAATTATGGGACATTTTAGCAGGATCTGTGGAAGTGCTCACGTCAAGAGGTCAGGGATATCTGCAGACAGAAAAGTCAAGATGGCGCCTGCCATGATGTGATCCAAGCTCTGCCTGTTTCTTTTTTTTTTTATGGGATGCATCTAAAGCAGAGGTTGGATCCCATCATAATGGGCATCGGTTTGATTTTTTTTTTTACCACATCCTACAGCGGGGGGGGGGGGGGGGTGTAATTAATTTTCCCAAGGGGCCACATGAAAAATTGGGACTGTTGTGGAGGCCGAACCAAGAGGGTTATGAGGGTGCACAGACATGCATGCACGCACGTATGTAAATTAAAAAAGAAAAGAAAAAGATAGCAATCGCCTTCAAAATAAAATAAAATCACACGGACCGGATAGAAACAGCTAAAAGGCCCGATGTGGCCTGAGGGCCATAAAATGCCCAGGTCTGCCCCACAGAGTTGTAGATGAAAAAGAGATTCTGAACTTTATTTCATAGACCAGCCGGCTCCAAACTTTCTGGCTTGGCTGACCCGCGGAGGTGGCAGTGGCGGGGTGTGGGGGGGGAGAGGAGATGGTTTTGCACACATGAGCTCACCCACCACTTCTGTGGCCCAGTTCTAAACAGGCCATGGGCCAGCCCTGGGCCGTGGTCCAGGGGCTGGGGACCCCTGTTGTAGACAACAGGAGGAAAAACAATCAGATTTCTGAGACACCTGGACCAAATTTTCAAAACGGGTAGGATTGAGTTGGCGTGGCCGGAGAGGCCCTCTTCCTCCCTCCCTCCCTCTCTCCCTCCGTCCCTGAGATCAAAGTGAAATGAATTAATTCGGATCAATCAAGACGACAAGACACCGTTCCAGCATCTTTGCCCGCTTAACAGTCAGCCTTGCAAAACAGCCTTGCTAATTTCTATGCAGAACCGCACACAAGCACGGTTGGAAGCCGGGAGACGAAGGGGCATGAACAGGCAACCTCGGAGAGTGGCAGGGCAGGATGATGGGCTTTCTAGGGCGTACAGGGGGAAAAGAAAAGGACCAAGAAGGTGGATTGAGATTAAGGAGGGAGACTCCCAAGGCATGCTGGGAGTTAAGGGATGTCTTGTTTTAGTACTGGATTTTGGAGACTCCGGGACCAATCGGTTAGTTAGGAGGAGGAGGAGGACATGCTGTGGCATGTCAGAACTACTCCAGAGCATGGCTGCCCGCTTCAACATGGCATGAGTCCCACTAACTGGGTGATTGACAGGCAGAAGGTGCCACCCATCGCATGTCTGATGCGTTGCGGCCAGACCTGCAAAAAAAAGCTACTGCACTTTTGTCATCGTCCATGCAGCCGCAGCCCCTTCCCTTCCTCCCGGGCCCCGGTTGACTTTGCAACGACACACACACACCCCACTCGCCCCACTTCTAAACAGGGAGGGAGCGAAGGGTTGCGGCAGAGATACCCCCATTGCTCCATGCTGCCTTGACCCTTTGGGCCAGTGGAACAGCTGTGCTTTTGCTAACCTGGCTTTCTTCAGACTAAACCCACATGTGGAGATGGGGAGAAAAGAGAGACAAGACAGGAGAAAGAGAAGGTTAGAGGAGGAGGCGTCCCCGCCTTGCCGTTACTCAGAGGAAGGACTCAAAGCAAGAATCATCTGCACAGAACTTGGTGGATCTAAGATCCTATGAAATCTCCCATCACCCAGATGTTGGTTTCTTCCTCCCCCCCCTCCCCCACCAACCAGTCAATTGATCCAAAGAGAATATTTATAGCTCAGGGTTGAATTGTGAAGTCCTTAGTGCTCTCTGAGCTTGGCTGTTTTCTTGCAGGTGTTTCATCGCCCAACTAGGGAACATCATCAGTGCTAGAAGGAGTGGGGTTTATAAGCAGAGAGCAAACCCCACTCCCTTCTAGCACTGATGATGTTACCTACTTGGGTAACAAAACGTCTGCAAGAAAAGAACCAAGCTCGGAGAGCACCAAGGGGGTGTACAATGGATCCAAAGTATCTGAAATGATCAAACAGGATGATTAATTTCTCACTGTATCTTGCCACTTTTTTTTCCTTCCCAAAGGTAGAAAGGTGGGGGGGAAGCGTGTTTCAAGTTCTCGTTGCTTGCAAGTGGACGGAGAACAGGCAAACGAGATCGATGGGGAAATCCTTGACTAAGGAAGGCATCTGGACGGTTTGGGGTTTGGGGGCAACCCACACCGCCCTTTGCTCCTTCAAAACTCCTGTTCTCCACCAGGACAGGTTTTCAGGACAATGTTTAGGATACTGTGAAAGGACCAACAGGGACCTGGACATGTATGTGGTGAGACAGGGGGACAGGGAAGAAAGGAGCAGATCTGATGGGAGTTAAAAGAGCAGGCTGGAGCTCTTCCTAGCCAGGTGGACTCAGGACAAAATGTATGCCCAGTAACAGCTGACCAGGAAAAGGTTTAGGTGTTTCTTTTATTGTGAGCCACACAATAGGAGAGGGCAGCACAGCAATTATTATAAATATATAAGTACAACAAATAAGAAGGAAATTGGGAAAGAGAACATTTGACCTTCATAGCAATCGCACTAACCCGTTAGACTTTATATACCGCTTCACAGGGCTTCACAGCCCTCTCTAAGCGGTTTACAGAGGCAGCCTCTTGCCCGCCCAACAACCGGGGTCCTCGTTTTACCGACCTCGGAAGGATGGAAGGCTGAGTCAACCTTGAGCCGGTCAGGATCGAACTGCCAAACTGCTGGCAGTTGGCAGTCAGCATAAATAGCCTGCAGTACTGCATTCCAACCACTGCGCCATCACGGCTCCTACCACCAAACCTAAGTTCCATTGGGATTTACCCTATCTGCATGTTGTTGCAAATGACCTACATCCCACCATTGACATCGTTTGCGTACCTTACCATTATTGTGGTAAATTGTAGCGAACGATATCGTTCGGCAAACAATGTCGATGGACGTAACTGATGGACTTGCACGGTTAACCCTGTCGCACAAACGTTGTAAATTCCCACATTTGTTATATGCTCTAGTTTGAGTAAAGATTCCTGAATAACATTTTCCCACCGTTTGGGGCTATTAAAAGGAGGTTTCTGTACTGTTCCCTCACTTCATGTACCCTTAAGAGAGGAATCTACATAAGGAAAGATCTGTAGGGTTACACCTACAAGTTAAATGTTTAGAAAATGAGTAGCTAAGCCAAGGCCACTTAGTAAGTTTACACCTGCCCTGAAACCTGGAATCCTGCAGCCCTTGGACACTTCCTGTCCACCTGGAGCTCAGCAGAGCTAGGTCAGAGACCCTTCCCCCTCCTTTTTAAAATATATATATATATATTTTATTTTTTTGCAAACAAATCAAATCAATGCGTGAACAGTGTGGCACCTGGGTGTCATACATTCTAATACCAATAAAACTAGTAAAATTAATCATAATTATTACATTCAATCAACTTGTATATTTCTAATAATGATACACAATTATAATAAGTTGCAATCTGTCATTATTCAATTATTCCATGTTTTCTCTTATTGTTACTTTTATTTTATTATATAAAAGTGTATACACTAACATTCCCCCTTCTCTTATTTCTATCACTTATTTTAACTTTTAATCACGTCACCTTTTACTAAAAAAAAAAAACATTTTCTTTCTATCCTACCTACCTAACTCCTAGTCATGTCACCTACCTAAGAAAAAAAAGAAAAGAAAGGGAGAGAGAGAAGGAAAAGCAAATCAGAACAACAACAAAAAAGGGAAATCATCTATCCATCGTCTCTTGCCCGCTTCAATACTTTAATTGCTATGCTTTTTTACTAAAAAAAACCCCATTTTTCTTTCTATCCTACCTAACTTCTTCCCCCTCCTGAGACGGTATCGTGGCTTCAAGGATGGCAAGAGCCGCTAAGGAGGACATACCCACTGCCTTCTCCCCTGCTGAAGGAGGAGACCCCGGCAACCTTCTCACCTTGGACATTTTGCTTTTGCTGTCGGCTGTCAGGAAGGACATGTTGTTGATTTCGTTCTGAACCACAAAGTTCTGCTCTTCTCGTTTAAAATTCTGCAGGAGGAAGAAAAATCAGACGGAAGACTTCTGCAGGGGGTTCACCCCAGGGGTGGGCTGCTGGGGGTTTGCAGGGGTTCGGGAGAACCTCTAGCTAAGATTCTGTGCAGTTCGGAGAACCCCCAAATCCCACTCCTGGCTGCCCCCCCCGCCCCGCCCCTCCCAGGCATCCCCACACGGCCCGTTTTGGATGCAGGTAAGTACAGGGCACACGCGGAGGATCAGGGAGGGCGAAAAACGGGCCTACCGGAAGTTCGGGAACCAACTTCCAACCAACCAAGTTCGGGCCTGTTTCCAGCCTCCAGAGCCTGGAGAGGCCGTTTTCGCCCTTCCGGAGGCTCGAGGAAAGCCTCCGGAGCCAGGGGAGGGCAACCCCCCCCCTCGTGGTGCAGGAGGCCGACTAGGCCACGCCCACCATGGCCACGCCCACCCAGCAACCGGGCAGAGAACCCCTTGCTAAAATTTTTGAAGCCCACCCCTGGTTCAACCTAATACATATGTGGGCCAGGTTACCTACAGAACTGTCTTTGTGGCATTGTATCGGCCCGTCCCACCTGGACAGGCAGGGAAGGTATGTTGCAGGCCCTGTCAGTTAATGAATCCTGAACGGCAGGGTCCAGGAAGAAAGACTACTCTGCCGTTGCCCCCGCCCTGTGGAATATTCTCCCCCTGGAGGTGAGGCAGCCCCCACCCCCATCCCCTTGGCCTTCCAAAAAAGGAGTTATGTTAAGAATACTTCTACACGGATGGGTCCTAGCAGTCAAAAGACAACAAAAGAGTAGCTTTTCTCGCTCTGTTCTTCTCCAGCGTTTTCAAAGGAAAGACAACTTGGAAATTGAACCCACAAACCTGTCACTCTGCTACCCCCAAAGCTCACTCACGTGGGACTTGGACCAATAAATAAAGATTTCCCCAATCATCCGGAACAGCTCCTCAGCATCCGAGTTGGGCTCGGTCAACCAGTGGGCCCTGAAGATGCAAAAGGAATGACTGGTGAGCGCCTTCGTCTATGTTCCAAGGTTCATGTGATCTACTCTGTGGAAACTCAGCACTGAGACCTACCCTATCAATAGAAGAGAATATTTGCAGGTCAGAGTTGAACTGTGGCGTTCTTGGTGCTCGTCTGTTTTCTTACAGACGTTTCCTTACCCAACTAGGGAACATCATCAGTGCTAGAAGGGAGTGGAGTTTGCCAAGGAGAAGGGTGACGGACTGTAGGATCCTTGGCGCTCTCTGCGCTTGATAGTTTTCTTGCAAACATTTCACGACCCAACTAGGTAACATTATCAGTGCTAGGAGGGAGTGGGGATTGCTCTCTATTTGAGTGAGCAAACTCCCTTCCCTTCTAGCATTTATGACGTTACTAGTTTGGTAATAAAATATCTGGAAGAAAACTACCAAGCTCGGAGAGCACCAAGGACCCCCCCACCAGCCGCCATATAACATGCCATGGGAAAATGGGATATTAGACCTTCTTTTGACCTTCTCTTCTTTTTCACTTTCCATCTCTTCAAAACAAACCTGTCTTGATTTCGTTTAATATAAATGGGGACAGAGAACTACCAAAAACAGGCTTTCAAGATAACAATAAAGCAGGATTTATGTATTGATTTATATCCCATCTCTTCAATTTTTACAAATAACTCGAGGCAGCGAACATATACAACACCCCTTCTTCTTTCTATTTTCTCCACCATAACCCTGTGGGGTAAGTTGGCTGAGAGACAGAGAGACAGAGAGACAGAGAGAGAGAGAGAGAGAGGGAGGGAGGGAGGGAGGGAGGGAGGGAGGGAGAGAGACTGGCCCAAAGTCACCCAACTGGCTTTCATTTCTAAAGTGGAACTAGAACTCACTGTCTCCTAGTGATGGGTCCAAAGTCATCGGATCGGATTTTGTGCCTAAAGTGGGACTAGAATTCCCTGTTTCCTGGTGATTAGCCTGACATCACTGAGCTGGCTTTCATGGCTAAGACGGGACTCGAACTCACAGTCTCTTGCTTTCTAGCCTGGTGCCTTCACCACTAGACCAAACTGGCTCTCCCGAAATCCCTGTGCTGTGTTTCTTAACTACATCCACCTCGAGCGCCCGAGGCTCTCATTACCTTGCAAGTTGCAATCTGCACCTTATGCGCGCGCATGGATTTTGTTCCCCAACTGTGGATTATTACCTGTTGTTGTCCACATAGCGGATCAGCAACGGGTACAGGGCGTAGAGGTCGCGACACAGCACCGAAAACTCATCCCGGATGAGAAGCTCCGTGTCCTCCGATTCGGACTTGGCCTCCAGCCGCAGCTGTTCCTCCTCCGCCACGACCTTCCCAGACCGCTTCTTCAGCTTCTCCATGGTGGGGATGAAGTGGGAACGGAGCAGTTCGGGCTTGGCCTTGCTGACAATGGGCTGTGCAAAGACTGCGCAGGGAAGAGCCTCCTCAGTCGGGAGCAGGCTACCTTTTTCTTGCTTATTGGCACAGGTAAGTCCCTTCTGACGAGCGAAGTCAGTGGGGAAGCCAGATTCACTTAACAACCGTGTTACTAATTTAAGATCTGCGGTGATTCACTTAACAACAGTGGCAAGAAAAGTCGTAAAATGGGGCAAAACATTCACTTAACAAATTTCTCACTTAGCAACATAAATTTTGGGCTCAATTGTGGCCGTAAGTTGAAGACGACCTGTATTCCAGTATTTGACATCAGAAGGCAGGACAAGAAACAACAGATGGAAACTCATCAAGTAAAGAAGCAAACTGGAATTAAGGAGAAACTTCCTAACAGGGAGGACAATTAACCAGTGGAACAGCTTGCCACCAGAAGTTGTGGCTGCTTCATCACTGGAGGTTCTTAAAAAGAGATTGGACAGTCACTCTGAAATGGTATAGGGTCTCCTGCTTGAGCAGAGGGTTGGACTAGAAGACCTCCAAGGTCCCTTCCAGTTCTATTCTGATTGTTATGTTGTGATGGTCATAAACGCATGAGACTGCCCTAACTCACTTTTTCAGTGCTGTGGTAACTTTAACAGTGCTAAACAAATGTTGGGTGGGGAATTCTGGGAGTTGAAGTCCACAGGTCTTAAAAGTGGCCAAGGTTGGACACCCCTGGCCTAGTATGTCCTTCAAGCGTCACCATTACAGGTTCAAAGCTTAGTACAACACGTGCGAAGGCAGCTTGGGGGTCCTTACAACCTTTGCTTAGTTTTATACCTTCTTATGCGATTTCTCTCCAGAGCAAAATTTAATTCCACTTTTAAAGAAACGCCTCAATCCCACCACCCAGGCTCCCTTCGTACCTGCCAACCGCTTCATCCAAGATGCTTCGTCTATGCCCAGGTTGTTGACGATGATCTTCAGGATGTTTCCCAGCAAGGTGTTGAGCTGGTCAGAGGTCACTTCGGTGCACCAAGGACCCTGCGCGTTGGTCTCCGGACCTCTCTCCCACCAACGGGGCAAGTAGTTGCAAAGCATCGGCAGGGTGACCTCGATTACGTGGGGCATTTCGGTATAGCGAGCCCCCGACTCCGCCAGCCCGTTGATGTCCTTCATCAGCTTCTCCAGGACTGGAATATCTGGACACATCTCCTCCACGCAGTTCGGTAGGCCTAAGACTGGGGTGGAAGATAGGCATGTTTAAATTTCTGGAGATCTGGAAGAAAAAAAAGAGCTAAATTCGCGGCTATAGTGGCTCACCCCTACTCTAGGAGGACATGGTAAAAAAAAGCCTATCTTTTCCAATTAAAAAAAAAAAGATGGAAATAGATGACAGAAGGCAGGAGAAAAAATTGGGGGAGCCTAGATGGGCATTAACCCCCTGCCCAATGAGGAAGGGGAGAGCATTGGAGTAAATGTCAAGGCGAAAGAGGATTGCAGTCCTGTTGTAGTCCGCCAGCGGCCTGCGGAGCTGGCAGCAGAGTCGGACAGCGAGGAGGCTGGGGAGGAACATGGGCCAGTCCTGGAGTCTGGAGAAGGCTCTGCGTCGGAGGCAGAGATGGGGTCAGGGCCATCTGGGACAGGGGTGGGTTCCACTTACCTTCCCTACCGGTTCGCATTGCAATGGAAGTGCGTGTTTTGCGCACGTGTGCTGGCTTCGCTCGCGCGCCCCCGTCACGTCATGCAAAAGACCCGGAAATGACCCTCTGCGCATGCACAGAAGCCTTTGCGCATGTGCAGAGGGGTTTTTTTGCAAGCTGCGGCGACCGGAGGACCGGTTCGGGAGCGTGGACCGCCGGTCATCGCTGCCAGTTCTGCGAGTGGTGGTAAATTTCCGCTACCTGTTCTAAAGAACTGGTCCGAACCGGCAGCAACCCACCACTGATCTGGGAGTTCTGTGCTGACTCCGGAGCCTCCAGAGGCTGACATCAGCGAGGCAGGGGGAGCCTGTTTCCAATGCAC
>QLTV01000556.1:1442589-1465816 GCA_003457575.1 Thermophis baileyi
ATTCTGTTTGAATACGCGCGTGTTTTTATATACCTATATTATATAGCTGTCACACCTGTGACAGGTAACAACATGTTTTTTGTGAAAAACAGTGCCATCTGTTGGACGTAAAAGCAACACACACTATACTAAATATGTTACGATTCCATTTCAATGTTTCTGATTTACGATCCATTTACGATTTCCACATTTCCAATATAAATCGCACATGGCTGAAGATATTTTCCGTCGAATACACAAGGAAAATTCAAATATGAACATGCATTTCACAGCAGAATTCTACAACGAAGCATTGATAATGATTGAAGATTTCTGCTTAGAAATCGTGAACAAAGTTCTCAATCAATTGGGAATGTCATCACCAAATCGATCTGCTGCTGCTTCGTTCGATGTAGAATTGCGTCCTGAACAAAATTACAACACGGGTGATCACCAGACTGAGCCACAGCAACGCATGGCCGGGTACAGCTAGTAAGACATAAAAGAGGAGCAAACGGACGTGAACCTTTGCAGGAAGCAACTTGGTTCATTCTAGTCAGTTTAACTCTGCAGCTCCGTTCTGACTCCGTGCTCTGTTTGGCCTTGCAAAGCTACTTGCCAATTAGGTCTTTGGCAGCATGTCAAGAGAGATAAAGGTGGGTGCTTATCAGCCTTCTCCCGAAAGGCTGTGGCAGACTTCTGTCGGACTAATTAAAACTGTTTGAGACTCATTACGGCTGTGAATGAACATAATTCACAGTCGTTGAAATAAAAAGAGGTTTTTTGGGACTACGTTTGTGATTTATACTTTATCAGGAAGCCTAGGTCAGAACAAGTCCCTCCTGCTTCCTTCTGTCACACTCACTGGCTCTCTCTCTTGGGGATTTGGTGGTATAAACCGAACAAGGGTTGTATTCGTTGATATGCGGCTCCAGGAAAGCCACGGGCATCGCCGCTGCCAGCCGTGCCAAGCATTCTCCAAGTTGGGGCCTCTGTCTGCAGAGAGGGACAAGAGACAAAGCCATAATGTGCAATGACTCCAAGCTAGGCCCTCACTTGACCCCTCCATCCATCCTAGCTGGCCATTCCCCCACCTCTTGGCTCCATCTCACCACAAAGGGTCTATACCAACCCAACCCTGTCCTCATGCTTACCTCTCCACATATGGATTTTTGGTTGTCCCCAGGGAATAGATACTGCACAGAGTGCGGTAGCAGGAGACCTGGACATCATCCACTGAAGGGGCACAAAAGAGAGAGAGAGAGAGAGAGAGAAGAGAGAGAAGATAGACATAGAAGAGAGAGAGAGAGAGAGAGAGAGAGAGAGAGAGGGAGAGGGAGAGAGAGAGAGAGAGGGAGAGAGAGTGAACAATGGGCGCCATGCCACTTATCCATCCCTCTCTTTGATGTCAAGAGATGCTCCTTTGTTGTCGCTCCTCCAAAACCTTCTCCCAAAGGAGTCTTTTGGAGTTTAGACCAGGCCTCCTCCAGATCATTTCTGCCACCCCTGGAGTAGATAGGTGGCATTCTCACACCCTCCTTGCTTCAGAGCCTGCTCAGCCCACCCTCCCTTCTCCTGCCATACTCACACATGACATCGTCCCCAAACTGGTGCTGGGCGATGTGTTCGAAGAGGGAGGTGAGGACGGGCAGGAGGGCCACCGTGGTGTAGGTGATGTTCTGCCCCACGCCTTTGACTTGTGTGCGGGATTGGGAGACTTTGCCAAGCTTGAGGTTCTCCACCATCTTCTCGATGTCATCGGACGCACTTTCGAAGAAAGACCGCAGTCCCGCCTTGACAATTTCAGGGCCTGATTTCATGACTGTCCTGTAGGTAGGGAAAAAATAATAGTCAGCGCTTAGATATTTTTTCCAGATGCTCATCTTCTTTTAATGAGGGGTGGAGTCTGGGCAACTGAATGGAGCTGAGTGTTTACTGACCCGATGCCCTTCCTGTCGCCAATGCGGAGTTATATTCAGCAGATATATTCTCATCGTGCCGAGAGAGAGAAATATCTGCCTCTACCTAGGATCAAACTCACAGCCTCCTGATTGTGAGGCGAGAGCTCCACCTCGAGGCCACCGCACCACTCTAGATATTTTTCCAGATGCTCATGGATAAAGCAACCAAGCGCTCAGCACCGGAACAGTAAAACCGAACTGAACCGGTTTTGTTCTTCACATTTGCAAAAGAAAGAAAACTTCTAAGCTAGAATAAGTGCCCCATTTATCAGATTTTATGCGGTTAATACCCAAAGTAAACAAAACAAAACCAGATCGAATGCAAATATGCATACAAATAGTCCTCGACTTAACGACCAGTTGGGGTGAGAATTTCCACTGCTAAATAAGGAGATTGTGCACTCCTTATTCCTCCTGCACCCAATTTTACAACCTTGTGTAGTTTGTTGTTGTAGAAATGGCTAATATATATTAAGTGTGCAAAAGTAAAAAAGTTGAGGCTGTAATGTGGTTACAGGTAGTCCTTGACTTACGGCCACAATTGAGGCCAAGATTTCCGTTGTTAAGCGAGACATTTATTAAGTGAGTTTTGGCCCAATCCTACGACCTTTCTTGCCACGGTTGTTAAGTGAATCATTGCAGCTGATCATTTAGTAACACGGCTGTTAAGGGAATCTGGCTTCCCCATCGGTTTTGCTTGTCAGAAAGTCGCAAAAGGGGATCATGTGACCCGGGGACCCTGTGACCGTCATAAACATGAACCACTCGCCCAGCGTCTGAATTTGGATGACGTGACCGATGCTGCAACGGTCTTAAGTGTAAAAAACGGGACATAGCTCACTTTTTTCGGTGCCGTTGTAACTTCGAATGGTCACTAAATGAACTGTGATAAGCCGAGGACTACCTGGATATTATATATAAAATGACGGAGGAAGATTGCTCACCTGGCATCCAAGGACCGAGCCAGGATGTGAAGGCAATTAACCACAGCAGCAGAATCTGTACCTGAAGGAAGAGGATGCAACAGGTGGGTTTAGAAACCTGGGTGAAAAGGATGCGGAGATCGGGCAGGAGAAACAGGGCCAGCAGGAAACGGGCTTGGAAATAGAGCTGACCTAGTGTCAGGAAAGTCAAGATGTAGAAGGGAGACCAGGACAGGCGGGGTTTAGCCCCCCTGAAACAGTGACAGGTAGAAGGGGATGGAACAGGTGGGCTGAGCCCCTCCCTAGTCCCGGAAAGCAGGAGCAGAGAGGGGAGGCTTACCGAAGAGAGAGACCCGGTGCCTGACCAGGGCTGCCAATTTGCAGAAAAGGCTGAAAGGTGGAAAAGAAAGGCAGGACAGAGAATGAAAAGAGATTCCTCCCGACAAGCCAAGGACATACGACAGGACAAGATCAGGGGTGAAATCCAGCAGGTTCTGACAGGTTCTGGAGAACTGGTAGCGGACATTTTGAGTAGTCTGGAGAACCAGTAGCGGAAATTTTCAGTAGTTTGGAGAACCGGTAGCGGAAATTTTGAGTAGTCTGGAGAACTGGTAGCGGAAATTTTGAGTAGTTTGGAGAACCGGTAGCGGAAATTCTGAGTAGTCTGGAGAACCGGTAGCGGAAATTTTTAGTAGTTCGGAGAACCAGCAAATACCACCTCTGGCTGGCCCCAGAGTGGGGTGGGAATGGGGATTTTGCAATATCCTTCCCCTGCCATGCCCACCAAGCCACACCCACCAAGCCACACCACACCCACCAAGCCACGTCCATAGAACCGGTAGTAAAAAAATTTGGATTTCACCACTGGACAAGATGGCAGAGGAAGCGTCTCTTTTAAGGGGGTGCAGGCTCACTCACGCATAACGCCCAGCCGCTGCTGGGGTTGTGTGGTACTCACCTGGTTATCATTTCTTTCTCCTTGTTGGAGGCGTGGCCTCCGCTGCCCAGGACCTTGGCCGGGGTGGACAGGAAGTAAAGGCAGTGGTTGGTGAAGTACTGGTTGATGAGGGGCAGCAGGATCTGGAAAGGGAATTCAAATGAGTTGTGGGAGGAAGACTGGGGATCCCCTGAGTGCTTGGAGGAGGGCAGGAGAGCAATTCCAAGGGAGTTCTCCAGAAGTTGGTTCTGGGCCCTGTTTTTTTGAGTCAAAGCAAAACACTCAGCGGTTGATGCAACTTGGAGGGTATGCACCCTTCTCTTGGAGGGGCTGTGTACCTATATCTATATCTATATCTATATCTATATCTATATCTATATCTATATCTATATCTATATCTATATCTATATCTATATATCTATATCTATATCTACATCTATATCATCTATATCTATATCTATATCTATATCTATATCTATATCATCTATATCATCAATATCTATATCTATATCTATATCTATATCTATATCTATATCTATATCTATATATCTATATCTACATCTATATCATCTATATCTATATCTATATCTATATCTATATCTATATCTATATCTATATCATCTATATCATCAATATCTATATCTATATCTATATCATCAATATCTACTGTATATCTATATCAGGGGTGGGTTCCTCCTGGTTCAGACCGGTTCTCCCGAACCGGTAGCGGCCCACTGGTGACGTCACGATGATGTCACCAAACCGGATCGGTCGGTGCCGGTCCGTGGGGGCTGCCATCTTTTTTTTAAAAAAATTTTAAAAAAAATTATTTTTATTTTTTTGAATTTTTTTTTAAAAAATTTCTTCTGCGCATGAGTTTCCCGCACTGCGCATGCGTATGCGGTCGCCATCTTTTTTTTTGGCTATGTTTTGTTTTGGTTTTTTGATTTTTTCGGATTTTTTGTTACTGCGCATGCGCGCGCGCGCCCATGAGGCGTGCCCACGCGGCACGGGAGCGAGCAAACCGGCAGCGAGGTAAGTTGGAACCCACCCCTGATCTATATCTATATATCTATGTATCTACGGTATATATCTATATATCTTTATATATTTATCTATATCTATATCTATATCTATATCTATATCTATATCTATATCTATATATCTTTATATATATCTATATCTATATCTATCTTTATATATCTATATCTATATCATCTATGTCTATAGCAATAGCAATAGCACTTAGACTTATATACCGCTTCATAGTGCTTTTACAGCTCTCTCTAAGCGGTTCACAGAGTCAGCATATTGCCCCCAACAATCTGGGTCCTCATTTTACCCACCTCGGAAGGATGGAAGGCTGAGTCAACCTTGAGCCTGGTGAGATTCGAACTGCCAAATTGCAGGCAGCCGGCCATCAGCAGAAGTAGCCTGCAGTAGTGCACTCTAACCACTGCGCCACCGCGGCTCTTCTATGTCTGTCTGTCTCTGTCTCTCTGTCTCTATCAATATTTATGAATAGAATAGAGCTGGAAGGGACCTTGGAGGTCTTCTAGGTCAGCCCCCTGCTCAAGCAGGAGACCCTATACCATCTCAGACAAGTGACTGTCCAGTCTCTTCTTAAAAACCTCTAGTGATGGAGTGCCCACGATTTCTGGAGGCAAGTTGTTCCACTGGTTAATTGTCCTCACTGTTAGGAAGTTTCTCCTTAATTCCAGATTGCTTCTCTCTTTGATTAATTTCCAACCATTATTTATTGTCCTTCTCTCTCCCTCCCTCCCTCCCTTCCTCTCTCTCTCCCTCCACCTACCCACCCACCTACCTACCTACCTACCTACCTACCTACCTACCTACCTACCTACCTACCGTCTTCTTGACCCAACAGTAACATAAAATAAATAAAACCGCAAAGGCAGATTTACCTTGGCAAAGAACTTGATCTCCTGTTCATGTGGGGACTTCTCTACTCGTCCGCTGCTCACCACAGCCTCTAGAGTGGGGGCAAAAATGATCAGGAAATAGATCCTCCAAGAAATACAAAAAGTCTACTTAAGCTGGCTTAGACTATAATGACAGAATTTTGAAATCTGGGCAGCCTATCTCCTTCTTTCCCTCTTATACCAGAGAGACTCAAGGTGTGGCAATCTTGAGTTTCTTTCTCACACGGTCTTGTCCTCCCGGGCTGAATTCATGTTTTGCTAACGGCCCCTTATATTCTTTTTTTCAAGGTCAACTCTGCAGTGCTCTACAACTTTATCCTGTTGTTCTGCTTGGATGACTAAAATTGGCACTGTGCAACCTCTGACCACAGAATCTCAAGAACCCAAGGTAGATCTAAAATGGTCCAATTGTATTTGACTATGGGATCCAAGCACCCCAGCAATGGCTTCTTATCTGTTTTTCCCACTATCAAAATGGAGAAATGAACTCAGAGATTGTATCTCAAATGCTTCTAGACCAGACCCTGTTCCCTGTCCAGCAGTATAAAAAAGAAGGTAGGATTCTGGATTCCAAACCTTCTTCTATCTTCTCACTTCCCATCTTCCTCTCCCAGGAAATCATGGGGTAATGCTATGGAGCCCAGGGTACGGCCTCTAGCAATTTGCTAAGGACAGCAACCAGGAGAGGAAGAAGGACAGCTCTTACCCAGGTGGGCAATGAATTCTTGGGAGATGTCCATCCATTTCAGCAGCTGCTGCAGGAATCCAAACGCAAAGCGTTTCTCAATGGATGAAGTGTCCAATTCCATGTCCTTCAGACCCCTGGGAGAAATGACGGAATTTAAATTCAGGGGATGGTAAAAGATGGTGCTCAGGCTTTAAAAGAGGCAATGCTAGAAAACACACAGAGCAAGACAGGAAATTGCTAAAGGTTCTTCCTTTGGCTGAACCATTGTATTAATCAAAAAGTGGTTGGGTTGGTTTGGTTTTGCTTTAGATATTGATGATGATGATGATGATGATGATATTATCCATTCAGTCACATCCGACTCTTGAAGATTCTCTGGGCCAGGCCTCTCCACATCTTCCAATCTTCTTTGAGTTGTTCTATGCTCTGGTTGCTGTTGGCTTTGATAGTTATCCATGAATGATGGACCAATGCATTTAAGTCTAAAATTACTTTTATTATTACAGCGATAGTAACAGAATCTTCTAAGTCTGAATGTGCATCCCCCTTCATTTTATCTTCATGTGAACTAGGGAAGGGCTTATTTGAGACATTTGCTTGGTTACTTTCTTGGCCTAGGCCAGTGATGGCGAACCTATGGCACGCGTGCCACAGGTGGCACACGGAGCCATATCGGAGGGCACGCGAGGCGTTGCCCTATGTCAGCTCCAGCGCCGCTGGCCAGCTGATTTTCGGCCTTGGGGAAGACCGTTTTCGCCCTCCGGAGGCTTCAGGAGGCTTCCCTGAAGCCTCCAGAGTGCGAAAAACGGCCCAACAGGCAAACCGGACGTCCGTTTTTCCAAACTTCCGGTTTGCCCGTTGGGCCGTTTTTCGCTGTCCCAGGCTTCAGTGAGGCCTGTGCGCATGCATGGGGGCAGCGCGGGGAGGGGGGTCGTGCGCATGCACAGGGGGCAGCGCTGGGGTTGTGCGCATGCGTGGGGGGAGGGAATGGGTGTGGGCACGTGCGTGCGCGCTATCACGCGCACACACACCCTTTTGGCACACGAACCAAAAAAGGTTCACCATCACTGGCCTAGGCTAAAGTCCCTCTTATCTAAGCACTGAGTTGGTTGCTGTTCTTCCTTCCGTCCCTTCAAGGCCGTTCCCTATGCCCTCTACAAGAAGAGACCACAAAACCCTTTTCCAGGAATTCTCAAATGCCCAAAATACACAGTGCTTTGCTTGCTCAGTAATCATTTTATTTATTAGGCACTTAAACCTAAGGGCAGCTCAGATCCAGACAAAAACAGCAATTGACTAATACATTAAAATAAATGATCATCTTAAACTAAAAGGTCCTTGTTATGCAGCTATATCAATCCCTGTACATTCAAAGCTGCAGAAGAATTTATTGATTTTAAAACAACTTTAAGAAGAAAAGAATCTTTGTAGCCAAGGTTGGACTGTGGGGTCCTTGATGCTCTCTGAGCCTGGTGGGCCTTTTTTTTCTTCCCCCCCAGACGTTTCCTTACCAAACTAGGTAACATCATCAGTTCTAGAAGGGAGTGGGGTTTGCAGAATGGAAGAGAAGGAGAAAGGGAGGAGGACAACTGCGCAGTCCTTGGCGCTCTCTGAGCTTGGTTGTTTTCCTGCAGATGTCTCATTACCAAACTAAGGAACATCATCAGGGCAATCGTAAGAAGACACCCCAGATCAGCCCTCTCCTGCTTTTAAGCTCCTTCTATACTTACCGAGTCACCGCGTAGCCATTGAGCTGTAGGAATTTAAGCAGCTCCTGAGCTTTTTCCCGGTCCCGAGCCTTCTCCTTGGCCGTCAGCGTGTCATAAGGCACCAGCAAGGGGTGGGTTCCACCTCCTTGTAGACAAAGAGAAAGCAGGTGAGTTTTCCCCCTGCAGGGGCAATAAGAAAAGAGAACATCGGCCTCCTTCAAAAGTCAACGCAACGCTCAGAATCTCACCTTTGCTTTCCAGCTCTAATTTCTTCTTGCGTCCCCAGGTGTTGTGGTAGTTCTCAGCCAGCTGTTCTGCCATGGCCTGTGGAGAGAGACCGGTAGGGTGGATAGGAAGGACCCTGTCATAGCCAACTGAATCCTAATTTACATAGAATTATAGGGCTGGTAGGGAGAGTGGTGCGGTGGCCTAGAGGTGGAGCTCTTGCCTCACAATCAGGAGGCTGTGAATTTGATCCTAGGTAGAGGCAGATATTTCTCTCTCTCTGGGCACAATGAGAATATATCTGCTGAACAAAACTCCGCATTGGCGACAGGAAGGGCATCCGGCCAGCAAACACTCAGCTCCATTCAGTTGCCCAAGACTCCACCCCGCAAAGGGATTATGGGGTCTTTAAAAGATGATGATGATGATGATAGCAACTGAAGTAAGTTTAAGGGAACTTCTAAGCCTCCCTTACCTTCTGAGGGAAGACCCTTGAAAATGTTTCCGTGGTGAAAGTAACTGGGCAGAAAGGACGGAGTCCCATTTATTGGGTTATTTGTTTGCCCTACAGATTATTCCTTCCCTATTTGCCTGAATGCAGTTGGTAGGTTATAGACACCTGTCAGGTCAGACTTCCTCACCTGTAATTCTCTGGAGAGGGTCACTGCAGATAGATCCATTGGCTGAGGATTGTAACCATGGCTGGGGTCGTAGGCCTGAAGGACAACAGAGAAACAGGCATGCTTGACTTCCATTGTCCCCATCCTTCTCTTGCCGGGTTCATTTCCCTAGCTAGGTTGCCCTGATCCCATCCTCCAGATTCCCAGTTCTACTGCCTATTTGTTGTGGCCCGCCAGCGTCCCATGCCAGTGCTCAGGGATCCCGAGGACAATGAGGCGGTTGTGGCACGGTACCATCGGCCCGTGCACCCGGTGCCCGAGTCAGAGAGCGAGGGGGACTCAGTGCCAGAGGATGACAGCCAACCATGGCCTTCTGCACCTCCTCAGTGGGAGCTGAGTGACTCAGGAGAAGAGGAGGAGCCTCTGCTTGATGCTAGGGCACACAGGGCAGCTAGCAGGCAGGAGTGGCTCTGTAGAAGGAGGTCTCCTCGCGAGTAAATCTGCCGGCTGATTGGCCACGCCCTAAGGCTATTTAAGGCTTCAGCACGCTGAAGCCGACTGCTGGAAACAACGTTTTACATTCTTGCTGTTCTTGGGACTTCTACGGCTTGGAAATTCTGGATTCTCCTTTTGTTGACTAATTCATCCCGGGCTTTTTGCCAACGTCTGTGAGTCACTGATAACAGAGGAACTAATTGGCTATTTACTTTGGGGGTTTGAATTCTGGCCAGCTTGCTACCGGACTTTTTGGCACGACAGACTTTCTTATGATTTAATGACTTTAACCTCTAGTTACTAAGAAGTTTATTAGTACTAAAGAATCTTATTGACAAACAGTGTGTGTTTTCCATAGGGTGTGCCATTCTAGGACACAACACTATTCATTTTTTAATTTTAATTTCTTTTTTTGGGGGGGTGGGGTCCTGAGTGCTCTCTGAGCTTGGCTGTTTTCTTGCAGATGTTTTGTGACCCAACTAGGGAGCATCATCAGTGCTAGAAGGGAGTGGGGTACGTGGAGAGGAGGAGGAGAAGGAGGAGGAGGACTGTGGGGTCCTTGGTGCTCTCTGAACTTGGTGGTTTTCCTTGCAGACGTTTTGTGACCCAACTAGGGAACATCATCAGTGCTAGAAGGGAGTGGGGTTCACTCTCTGTTTATATACAACACAGCGAGATCTCGATTCAGATTCAGATGCTGTTTTGTCGGTTGTGGCGCTGCTTTTCAGGATAACCTTGAGGTTTACATCTGAAGAGTGATCTGCGCATTATGCAGAAAGGCCTGAATCAAAATTCTGTTGAGGTACAACTTTTCTTCTAAAAAGTGATTTTATAGATTCACAAGGACCCATCACTGTTCCTAAGGACAATGTTAAGGACAATAGCTAATAGCTAAGGACGGTGTTCCCCAAACCTGCAACTTTAAGATGTGTGGACTTCTGGCTTATAAGCCAGAAATATTTTTGCTAGGCATAATACCTGAAAAGTATGATAAAGGGAACCTATATTTAATATTACATGTTTTGACAGCAGCAAGAATTGTGTATGCACAATATTGGAAAAATGAGGAAACGCCCACAGAAGACGATGTAATTAGAAAAATTTTGGATTGTGCAGAAATGGATAAATTGACATTAAAAAGAAAAGAAAAAGAAGACACAGAGTATTTTCGAACATGGGACTTGTTTTTATAAATGGTTGGATAGTAGAGGTAGAAATTAGGAGTGGGGAAAGTATTATTGTATAAAAATAAACTGATTCAGACAATATGCTGTTCATTAAGCACTTATATATGTATGTAATGAAAAATATATAAATAGTTAAAAATAAAAGATGTGTGGACTTCAACTCCCAGAATTCCCCAGCCAGCATGGCTGCCTGGGGAATTCTGGGAGTTGAAGGCCACACATCTTAAAAGTTGTCATGTTTGAGAAACACTGATCTAGAGTAATCATATTCTTGGAAACCCTCAGATAGTAGCTAAGATAGGAAGACAATATAGTCAGAAAAAATGGACGGCAAGGAATTTTCTAGAAAGCAACCTGGGCTGTCTGTGAGACTTTGCGGGTTTTTTTCTTCTCCGTTTTCTCCTCGTCGCCCTCGCGGGCTTTCTCAACCATCCACTCCCAAGCAATCATGGCCTTCAGAGACTCTTTGATGGGCCATCGGTAAATTTCCTTATCCTGTAGGAGGAAAAGAAGAGATAGGTGGTTCAGTAGGAAAGATCTTTTTTTTTTTCTGGAAGGTCTCCAAATGTCACATTCGCTTTCCACTCCTGCTTGGACATGGGGGAACCGGGCAATCCTTGGGCCCATTTCCGGTGGGAGGAATGGGGTGAAGGAACTCGTACCTTTTCGGAGAATGTTTTATAAGGACGCAACATAGGATTGGTCTTGGCCTGCTCATCAACTGCTTCCCCAAAGGACCAGTTATTCTGAATCTGTGGAAAAGGAGACCGTGAGACATAGTAGGTAGCAACCAGGAGACTCTGAGTTCTAGTCCCGCCTTACGCATGAAAGCCGACTGGGTGACTTTGGGCCAATCACCAGGAGACTGGGAGTTCTAGTCCCGCCTTAGGCATGAAAGCCAGCTGGGTAACTCAGCCAATCACCAGGAGAAGGTGAGTTCTAGTCCCACCTTACGCATGAAAGCTGGCTGGGTGACTTTGGGCCAGACACCCGGAGACGGGGAGTTCTAGTCCTGCCTTAGGCATGAAAGCCGGCTGGGTGATTTTGGGGCAATCACCAGGAAATGGTGAGTTCTAGTCCCGACTTAGGTATGAAAGCTGGTGACTTTGGAACAATCACCAGGAGACTGGGAGTTCTAGTCCCGACTTAGACATGAAAGCTGGCTGGGTGTCTTTGGGACAATAACTAGGAGATGGTGAGTTCTAGTCCCGCCTTAGGCATGAATGCCAGCTGGGTGACCTTGGGCCAGTCACTCTCTCTCTCAGCCCAACCCACCTTACAGGATTGAAGTACTTGCCGAGGACACCAGTAAGCCAGCAGATCTGATCTCAGGGATCTAGAGAGGTTGTGTGAAGGGCTCTTACCTTGTCAAAGGCCCATTTCTCATGAGTGTACTCAGCATACTTGTTGATGAAGGAGTCCAACTTCTCTGGAATGATGACACTAAGAAAAGGTGAAAGAGAGAGAGAGAGAAGTTTGGAGGGATGGCCAACGGATGGACCAGTTCTGATCCTGCTGGAAGTTGGAAGGGCAGGATGCTAATTGGTGACTTCCCAGATCTTCTCCACAAGGTTCTTTTCCAGCAAACAACACAATGCTCTCCTGAGGAAGAAGCAAATTTGGGACCCTGAACATCAGGAGAGCAAAATCAGGGAGGGGGCAGCGATAGAATACCTAACTGGACCACGAACCAGGTGAGATTAAAAAAAGCAGGGGCATTTTTTTTCCTAATACACAAATACATATTTAGCTTTCTGGTTACAATCACCCAAATTCATTGTCCATCCCTTCTTGGTCAAACGATACTTAGAAGACTGTACCCAGTTTTGGGTACCACATTTACGAAGAGCATTGAAAAAGTATTCACCAAGATTGCCTCCAGATATTGTGAATGCTCCAACATTGGAAGTTTTTAAGAAGATGTTGGATAACCATTTATCTGAAGTGGTGTAGGGTTTCCTGCCTAAGCAGGGGGTTGGACTAGAAGACCTCCAAGGTCCCTTCCAACTCTGTTATTCTATTCTATTCTATTCTATTCTATTCTATTCTATTCTATTCTATTCTATTCTATTCTATTCTATTCTATTCTATTCTACTCTACTCTACTCTACTCTACTCTACTCTACTCTACTCTACTCTACTCTACTCTACTCTACTATGCTAAGTGTTCTGGATGGAACATGATGGCTCTCTGAAGGGTTGGCACCTTCCAGAAGAACTCCAAAGACTTTAAATTACTTGAAATTACTAAGAAGGGAATATAGTATTTGGTCTAGTGGTTAAGGCAACAGGCTGGAAAACAGGAGACCATGAGTTCTAGTCCTGCCTTAGGCACGAAGGTTGGCTGGGTGACTTTGGACCAATCACCAGGGGATGGTGAGTTCTAGTCCCAACCTAGCTATGAAAGCCAGCTGGTGACTTGGGGCCTCTCTCTCAGCCCAATTTACCTCACATGGTGGGTGTTGTAGGGAAAATAGGAGCACAAAGGGTGTTGGATATATTCGCCACCTTGAGTTATTTGTAAAAATAATAAAGGTGGGATACAAATAAATAAATAATAAATCTATAGTTATTGCACATAATTACTTTAATCCGGCAAGATTCTGTCTATAAGCAAATGACAACAATCTACTCCATGTGTCGTTCTTGGACCTGACTGGACAGCAGGAAAAATGTCTTCAAGTAAGAGATTGTCAACCAAAGAAGAGGTTGTCTGAAGGAGATGGTGGACATTTCTTTGCTGTGGAGGGATGGGTTAAAGAGAGGCTGGATGGCCACCTCTAGAAGTGTCTGCTTGCATTGGCCAATGGGAATATTATTTCCAACCCTGTTGTCTATTGTAGAAACTACTTTACAAACCAGAGAGATGAGAATGACATTCTACGCATCTTGATACAAAACTTGGCCAATCAAGGAATGTGAACAGCAAGGTTGGTGGCGCAGTGGTTAGAGCGCAGTACTGCAGCCTACCTCTGCTGACTGCTGGCTGACTGCAATTTGGCAGTTTGAATCTCACCAGGCTTAAGGTTGATTCAGCCTTCCATCTTTCTGAGGTCGGTAAAATGAGGACCCAGATTGTTGGAGGCAATATGCTGACTCTGACCTTCCTTCCTTCCTTCCTTCCTTCCTTCCTTCCTTCCTTCCTTCCTTCCTTCCTTCCTTCCTGTTAGAATGCAGCATTGCAGGGTAACTCTGCCCACAGTCAGGAGTTCGATCCTGATAGGCTCAAGGTTGACTCAGCCTTCCGTCCTTCCGAGGTCAGTAAAATGAGGACCCAGATTGTTGGGGGCAATGTGGTCACTCTTTAAACTTGCTTAGAGAGGGCTGTAAAGCACTGTAAAGCGGTATATAAGTAAGTGCTATTGTTATTGCTATTTTCTCCTGTAAATCTCACTCACTTTAGTGTTTCCACAGGTTTGGGGTCAAAGTTGCCCTCGGCATCCACCGAAGCCTTCTTTTCAGTTTTCGAAGAATAGCTGGCGTCCACGTAGTCTGGAGGAATGGCGCCAGCGATGGCACACAAGCAGGGCATGGCCAGCTTAAACAGATCGGAGTCAAATTTCTGAGCATCAGAAGAAGAACAGGAAAAGACGCTCAGTCAGGCAATATCATCTGTTGAAATGCTCCCTCCCAGCAAGAATATTTCTATATATTTTTTTCCCCAAAATTCCACTATCATTTCCAGTAATGCTTCCCATCGGATGCCTGGAGCTCAACATTAATTGCCGAGAATTTGATGGCACCCAATCGTACAGAGGAAGGAAGTTGCCCAGAAGGAAGCAAACTTCAGACGCCTTCCCTATGCTGGCTGGGGAATTCTGGGAGTTGAAGTCCACGCATCTTCAAGTTGCTGAGAAACACTGCTCCTAGACTTAGCTGGGGTTCCCATGTTGGGGAGAGAATATTTACTCTGGAAGCTCACCTGGAACTACCTCCATACCAAGCGGGTTCAGACCAATTTCTCTGCTTTCAAATATAGGAAGAAGAACATCTGCGTAGAGCTCAGAGGTGCTCTCCATTCTTAATAACCTCTTGTTCATTGTTTCTCAACCGTAGCGACTTGTGGACTTCAACTCCCAGAATTTCCCAGCTAGCCATGTTGGCTGGGGAATTCTGGGAGTTGAAATGCACACGTCTTCAAGGTGATAAGGTGGAGAAAACCTGCTCTTGTTGATCGTTTCTCAGTTCCTACTCACTTGCCCATAGATTGATGTAAGTGTTGACTTTCTAGAATGGGAGATGCTGCTTCTAGAACAGGGGTCTCCAACCTTGGCAACTTTAAGACTTGTGGACTTCAACTCCCAGAGTTCCTCAGCCAGCTGAGGAATTCTGGGAGTTGAAGTCCACAAGTCTTAAAGTTGCCAAGGTTGGAGACCCCTGTTCTAGAACACTGCAAACCCTATCTTTGCCTGACCTCAAAGCCCCTCCTTGAGGTCAAGGAGAAGCACACTGCTCACCTTATGGGACAATGACTCAAAGATGCCCCAGAAGAGTTTCCGTGTCAGGTGAAGCTCCTCCTCCGAGCTGACCCCATAGTTGGCCCAACCAGTGGGAAGGCAGTAATATTTCCAGCAACGCTCGTAATGGTTGGTCAACAGCTGGACAGAGAACAGGAAAAGTAACATGTCGTAAGCAGGAAGACCGTTTATAGTCACAATCAGACTGGGGAGGGCTACAGCAGACAGAGTGTCCCGTTTCATATGGTAATATGCACCCCCAATGCAAAAAAAATCTGAGTTAACAGTAGCCAAGCATTGCATGTTGGCCTGTTATGGCAATGCATTTGCTAATCCTTTACCCAATATGGTTATATGGCAATGGTTTCTTACCTTGAGAGGCATTTTGGCAAATTCATTGAGGATGGGCACATCAAACACCAGCCGGCGGAGAAGATGCTGGAGCATCGAGGGCCTTATATACCTTGAAGGGCAAGCAGGGCAGTGAGTAAGCAGAGCCAAAAAGGTATTTTACAAAAGAACGATGAGTTTTTCCTTTTGGCTGGCGATTCAGTTGCCTCCAGATGATGCTACTGTAGGTCTAAATGGCAGAATTTCACGTGGTGGCCACATTACGTTTTCCATCACTTCCTGTGTTTCTCTCTAAGATTTCCCCTTTTTTAAAAAATAATATCCTTATTGGTTAAGGATGGAAAAACAGAATAGGTTCCTAATTCCTTTTAAGTAGGAAACTTTGGAGGTCTCCATCTGGAAGGAACTTAAGGAGAAAGAGGGAGAGAAACTTGTAGGAATGATCATTGGAAGTTCTCATGTTCAAGGGCCAAGCTACACAGAAGAAGCTGTCACGGTGCAGGAATGTCTGAGCTGATCCACAAATTCCTGATTCTTTGTCAGGCATGAAAGACCACGTCCACATGTGAAGGTCCAATTAAACTATTTTGTTGCTAGCCTATGCACTTGAAACTTCTCAACTAATGGCTAGCATCTGCTTGGAGTTAGATAAGGGTCAAGGGAGGTTGGGTTTAGTCCGCTTGTGACTACGTAATGATTCTAGGCTGATTCCTCTTTTAACGCCGCCCCCGGGTTCTACCACTCCTTCTCCTACATTCTTCTCCTTACTTGCACAGCGCCATGAGGCACTCTTCAATGACGTCACGCTGGGCCTTGGTAAGGGAGCGACCACGAGACAGCCGGTAGATGGTATGCAACATGGAGTCCACCATGATAGCCCGGTGTTCAGTGCCAGCAAAGAGAGGGGCGCATTTGGTGATGAGCGGTAGCACAGCCAGGCAGAGGTAACGGTTCATGGCCAGGGCCATCTCTGTGGTGCTAAAGGCAGCCTGTGGGGAGGAGAAGCCATGAGGGACATTTGGTGGAGAGAAAGAGAAACAGGATGCCAAGACATGACCAAGGCACATCATAGCCCACTCCACTTTTTCAGAGCTTAAAGTCCAGGAATAACAAAGAGCAATTCAACCAAAGTTCAGGGTTTTTTTTATTTCCTTGCATCCAACAGACAGAATCTTGCCAGACTAAACCCTATGTGTGCAGTTTGAATGTTGTGATGATGTCATCCTGTCCCAGTGCTACTTACTGTGTCCAAGGAGGCTGCAGCTCTCATGTCAGGCAGAAAACCCACTTCCAGGACATGCAGGAGGAAGTCCTGGTTCTCAATGCCGTACACACGGTCCAGAAACAACACCATGGGTGCCTTGTGGTCAGGCACAAAGCTGGCAGACATCTTGGGTTCAATGACACTGCCATCTAGAGCGGGAAGGGCAGATTATAAATCAGAGGAGATGGAGGTGGGGGTAGCGGCTGTAGAGAGGAGGGAAAGGCACACTTTCCAACGAATGAAGGTCAAATGGTATCAAGCACAAAACGTAGGAGAAAAGCAGGCAGAGTTAGGGGAGCGGAGTTAAGTGTGTCATTAGCTCAGAGTCATTACGTTGCCATAAACAAGTAAAAAATCCAACCGCTCTTGAATTCCGCTGACCCTTACCTAGCGCCAATTTACTATTGAACTTTAGATGACCAGATTCTTGTGTATAGACTTGAGCAATCTTACTAACTGCCACTCAACGTATGGTCCTGATCCTTTGCGCCTGGCGTGAATCTAGTCAACTAAAGTTCAATACTCAATTGGCACCAGATATGGGTCAATGGAATTCAAGAGGGGTTGGAGGAGCGCTTGTGAGAATGTAACGATTCTAAGTGGTGACACACTGAATTTAGTCCCCCAGCTCTGCCCGCTCTTTTCCTACACAAGCAACCAGTGGGATAGGTTGAAAAAGGTATTTTATTGCTGATCGCCTACATTACAAGAATCTTCCCAGACTGTCTGCCTTCACTTGGGAAACGGCAGATATAGACCTAAGACTTTGATCTTTGATGTTTCATTCCCCTAACGGACTCTATGCTGGAATCTCTCTTCACTCCACCTGGTAGGGCGCCCTCCCCTTCAGCCGATGGTTCCACCACAAATGGGCAGATACCAAGATGAACTAAGTCTAGGAGCAGGAAGTAGAACCTCCTACGGATACTTTGCTGCCCAAAGGGCCACCGTACCTTTGCCAAACGAAGGGATCTGGAGTGAGAGGCTGATGACTCCAACAAGGTCCTCGATGGGCACTAAGGAACGCAAGATGGCTCTGATCCGGAGGGCTTCCCCCTTCCCAGCTTGGATGAGCTGCTCAGAGAGGAAGCCAGAAGAAGGGAGACAGGGTGAGGCTCTAGCATGTAGTCCAAGCAAAGGCCAGCTTGGGAGTAAAAGAAAGCTAGAGAAGAGAGGGCCGTTTTGCAAAGAGATGGGGTCAGTGTGTGGTGGGATGTTGCCCATGGCCAAAACCTGCGAATGCTTTACAGGTAGTCCTTGACTTATAACCGTTCCAATAAAGGAGAATATTTGTAGCTCAGGATTGAAATGAGCGGTCTGTGAAGTTTCTGAAAGATGCCCTAATTAAGTTGCCACGGTCCTTGGTGCTCTCTGAGCTTGGTAGTTTTGTTGCAGATGTTTCATTACCCAGCTAGGTAACATCATCGGTGCTAGAAGGGAGTGGGGTTTGTGGGGAGGAGGAAGAGAGGGGGGAAGGAGGAGGAGGAGGAAGTGGAAGAGGAGGAAAACTGTGGGATCCTTGGTGCTCTCTGAGCTTGGTGGTTTTGTTGCAGATGTTTCATTACCCAGCTAGGTAACATCATCGGTGCTAGAAGGGAGTGGGGTTTGTGGGGAGGAGGAGGAGAGGGGGGAAGGAGGAGGAGGAGGAGGAGGAGGAGGAAGAGGAAGTGGAAGAGGAGGAAGACTGTGGGATCCTTGGTGCTCTCTGAGCTTGGAGGTTTGCTTGGAGATGTTGCATGACACAACTAGGTAACAACATCAGTGCTAGAAGGGAGTGGGGTTTGTTGGGAGGAGGAGGAGGAGGAGGAAGAGGTCTGTAGGGTCATTTGTGCTCTCTGAGCTTGGCCGTTTTCTTGCAGACATTTCATTATCCAACTAGGTAACATTATCAGTGCTAGAAGGGTGTGGGGTCTGGAGAGGAGGAGGAGGAAGAAGACTGTGGGATCCTTGGTGCTCTCTGAGCTTGTTTGTTTTCTTGCAGATGTTTCACTACCCAGCTAGGTAGCATCATCGGTGCTAGCGCTAGCACCGATGATGTTACCTTGTTAGGATAATGAAACGTCTGCAAGAAAACAAAAAAAGCTCAGAGAGCACCAAGGACCCCCTCATTATAACAATTCATTTGGTGACCATACAAAGTTACAACGGCCTTTTAAAAAGTGACATGACAATTTTTCACACTTATGATTGTGGCAGCACAGTCATGCGATCAAAATTCAGACGCTTGGCAACAACTGCCTCACTTAACAACAAAAGTTTGGGGCTCAATTGCGATCCTAAGTCAAGGATTACCTATACTTGGGGGAGCAGACTTCCTTCTGTCCCCGAGGGGCAGGACAGTGAAGGGAAGAGAGGAGCCTTACGTGCATCTCAGGGGCGCAGCGTCCCAGCAGATCAATGAGGGCAGCATAGAAGGACATGATGGCGTTGCCCAAATGGACCCGGTACTCCTCGTGAGTTTCTTCTCCCCCAAATCTGGAAGCGAGAGAGCGAAAAAGAGAGGAATGGGAGAGAGAGAAGCATTAGTTATGAGAGCGTGCCATTGAGAGTTGGAAGGGACCTTGGAGGTCATCTAGTCCAACCCCCACCCCGCCCAAGCAGGAGACCCTACACCATTTCTGACAGATGGCAGTCCAGTCTCTTCTTGAAAGCCTCCAGTGATGAAGCTCCCACAACTTCCGAAGGCAACTTCTGTTCCATGGGTTGATTGTTCTCACTGTCAGAAAATTTCTCCTGATTTCCAGGTTGAATCTCTCCTTGATCAGTTTCCATCCATTATTCCTTGTCTGGCCTTTGGGTGCCTTGGAAAATAGCTTGACCCCCTCCTCTCTGGGGCAGCCCCTTAAATATTGGAAGACTGCTATCCTGTCTCCCCTGGTCCTTTCTCTTCACTAGACTAGCCGTGCCCAGTTCCTGCAACCGTTCTTCCTATGTTTTAGCCTCCAGTCCCCTCATCATCTTCGGTTGCTCTTCTCTGCACTCTTTCTAGAGTCTAATTCTAATGTTATTGTTTTAAAATATTGTTTTATCACGTTTTAAGCATCCTAGAGTCCCAGGACAGCAAGATGGGCAGCGTATAAACTTAATAAAATAAATAAACAAGCCAACAATGTCTCCAGTCCAAATGACAAAGTGATCACAGGAGAAATAAAGACGGATACAAAAAAGTTAATGTAAAAAAAATGAAACTGCCATCTATACTCGCAGTCACTCTAGTGCGAAATATAGAGTGGCTGGCAGCTCATTAAGGTATATTCACAATACAGGTAGTCCTCGACTTACAACAGTTCGTTTAGTGATGGTTCGAAGTTACAACGGTGCTGAAAAAAGGGACTTATGTGACCATTTTTCACACTTACGACCGTTGCAGCCTCCCCAAAGTCATATGATCAAAATTCAGACACTTGGCAACTGCTTCATACTTATGACCGTTGCTGTGTCCCAGAATCACGTGATCCCCTTTTGCGACCCTTCTGACAAGCAAAGTCAATGGGGAAGCTGGATTCACTTAACGACGTGTTCCTAACTTAATAACATCAGCGATTCACTTAACAACTGTGGCAATAATGGTCATAAAGCGGGGCAAAACTCACTTTGCAAATGTTTCACTTAGCAACAGAAATTTTGGGCTCAGCTCTGGTCGTAATTTGAGGACTACCTATAAAATGCAAAATATCCCTTAAAAATATCAATTTTTAAAAACTTATCAAGCCAGAAAGAGATGGGGAGAACAGAAAAACGAGGAGGAAGTTGGCCAAACCAAACCAGAATCATATTCGGTCAAACAAGAGAAGACCTTCCACATTATACCACAGAGGTTTCTCCTCCCACCACCTTCCAGCAAGCCCTTCACGCACAATTCCCTTCGGCGATCTTTCTTGATGGTAGGCCCATCCCGGGCAGGATCCTGAGAGATCTGGATGGCTTCTTCTATGGCTGCCAGCAAGCCGTTGCCTCCTTCCCCACGCAGGGCCGGGCCAAAGCACTCGGGACGACGGATCAACAGGCGTACCACCACGTTGGCGTTCTCCTCCACACTCTCACCTATGGAAGGAGAAGGACTTCAGGGAGACCTACGGGGACCAATCGATTACTCCAGGAACCCAGAAAAGCAACATGGAGGTGGTAATGTTGGGGCCAGGTTCTTTAAAGGACCACTTCTCCCCTATTATATCAACCCGGTCCACCAGGATGGGGAAAGCAGGACATGTTATGGGTCCCATTGATTAAGAATCGTCATCTGATGCGACCAGGAGAAAGGGCTTTCTTGGGGGTAGCCCCTCCTTTGTAGAACATCATCCCTCCCTAGGTACGGTTGGCCCCCACCCTGCTGCTTTTCCAAAGGGCCCTAAAAATGTACTTTTGTCAGCGGGACCGGGAACTCTGAATGGAGGTGAAGCCCAACAAGTGGCTGCTTTGATTGTATTTATGCTGCCATTAAAATTAAGATTGCCAGGAGAAATATCAACAACCTCAGATATGCAGATGATACCACTCTAATGGCAGAGAGTGAAGAGGAACTAAAGAGCCTCTTGATGCGGGTGAACGAGGAGAGTGCAAAAGCTGGCTTGAAACTCAACATTAAGAAAACTAAGATCACGGCATCCGGCCCTCTCAATTCCTGGCAAATAGATGGGGAAGAAATGGAGGTAGTGACAGATTTTATTTTCCTGGGCTCCAAGATCACTGCAGATGGGGACTGCAGCCAAGAAATTAAAAGACGCTTGCTCCTGCGGAGGAAAGCTATGGCAAACAGCATACTAAAAAGCAAAGACATCACCCTGCCAACAAAAGTGCATATAGTCAAGGCTATGGTTTCCCCAGTTGCAATGTATGGCTGTGCAAGTTGGACCATAAGAAAGGCTGAGCGCCAAAGAATTGAGGCCTTTGAACGACGGTGCTGGAGAAGACTCGTGCGAGCAACCGGTCAGTCCTAGAGGAGATCAACCCTGACTGCTCTTTAGAAGGCCAGATCCTGAAGATGAAACTCAAATACTTTGGCCACCAAATGAGAAGGAAGGACTCACTAGAAAAGAGCCTAATGCTGGGAACGATTGAGGGCAAAAGAAGAAGGGGACGACAGAGAATGAGGTGGCTGGCTGGAGTCACTGAAGCAGCCGGCGTGAGCTTAAATGGACTCTGGGGGATGGTAGAGGACAGGAAGGCCTGGAGGAACGTTGTCCATGGGGTCGCGATGGGTCAGACACAACTTTGTGACTAACAACAACAATGCTGCCATTGGGGTGGGGGTGGGGGGTTAATGGATTTTATTATGTGATGGATTTTCAAAGATTTTTTAAAATGTTGTTACTTAAGGGTGAGTTGAGCGGCTATTCAAATTGGTTGGTTGGTTGGTTGGTTGGTTGGTTGGTTGGTTGGTTGGTTGGATGGATGGATGGACGGACTACTACTTTAGCTTCCATGTACTCTGGAAGGGTGAGTTGCAGAATCGGGTTCCCCGAATCCTTCTTTAGTGACCCCAACCTTCTTATGGATAGAAGACATGCCCTACACCTTTCTCCATAGTAGGTGGAGCTAGCATCCAGCAATGGCGCCTTTTCAGGGTCAACGCGCCATTCCTGGATGCTAGCTCCACCCTACGAGAAGAGGCGTATCAGGTAAGACCAACGCCCCGTCTCAGTATGTGACCACGTTGGCCACCCAACTCACCATTGACGAAGACGGTGAAGCGCAGGAAATCCAGGTAACGCTCGCCTCCACAAGGGTTCCAGCCAATGTCAGGATATCCCTTGGAGAGCAATATGGGACAGCTCTGGAGGCCAGTGCCAGCAAGGTAAGTCACCACCTATGGAGGCAAGGAGAAAAAAAAATCTCAAGATTTCCACTGGGCTCCACGGAGCTCCTATCAAAGCAAATTCATCAAAGTGAGCAGAACTGATTGAAGGAACCATTTCATAATCATTGCCTTATCACAACGGAAGGGCCTAACCACATAATATCCTCACCATAATCAGAGACTGAATGAAGGTAGAAAGGATGTTACCAATAAAAGAGAATCTCTGACGTTCAGGGTTGAACTACGAGGTCCTGGGTGCTCTCTGAGCTTGGCAGTTTTCTTGCAGACGTTTCATGACCCAGCTAGGTAACGGCATCAAGGGAGCGGGCTTTGTGAAGAGGAGGAGGAGGAGGACTGTGGGGTCCATGGTGCTCTCTGAGCTTGGTGGTTTTCTTGCAGACATTTCATTACCAAACTATGTAATGAGTCTGAGGTGCTTCCACTGGGATTCCTGCCCTGAGCAGGGAGCCTCGAGGCCTCCTTCTCCCTCTAGGATATGAGTGGGATATTCTTTGCCACCCATCCCAGTATGTTGGCATCCTCTTAATTGGGCAATGCTACCTTTTCCAGATCTTGCTCCTGCAAGGCCAGGGCCAGCTCATTGTTATCGATGACCGAAGCAGCAGCCACATCCAAGGGCGTGGATCCTCGCATGCCTGGAAGAGGAGAGGAGAGGAGAGGAGAGGAGAGG
>QLTV01000556.1:1474965-1491449 GCA_003457575.1 Thermophis baileyi
ATAGGACACACAAGGAATTTGTCTTGGTGCATATGCTCTCAGTATACATAAAAGAAAAGATAAGTTCGTCAAGAATCATAAGGTACAACACTTAATGATAGTCCGGGTACAAATAAGCAATCAAATCATAGTAGGAACCAGTCAATATAAATTGTAAAGCTACAAGAAACAAAGTTACAGTTCTACAGTCATTTGTGGGAGGAGATGGGTGATGGGAACGATGAGAAGATTAATAGTAGTGCAGCCTTAGTGAATAGTTTGACAGTGTTGAGGGAATTATTTGTTTAGCACAGTGATGGCGTTCGGGGGGGGAAAAAACTGTTCTTGTGTCTGCATATCTGCATAACTGTTAGATCTACCCTGTGAATTGCTGGGGAAGGGTTCACCCTTGCTCTTTTCCTGCCCGCCAACACATTCCACCAAGCTCCACTGCCTCTTTGTCCTCTGAGAAAGAGCCCCTCCTTCCTGCAACTTCTGACTACATTGTCAAGTGCAAGCAACCAGATCCATTTGTGAAAGGTCCATCTCAGCAACTTTATTGTGTTTGAACTATATTACAGGAACCTCCCCAAACTGCTTGCCTCCCCTTGGGAACAACCAGATAAGGTTCCATGGAGCTTAAGGGGAAGTCAGATTTATGCCTCTTGCAGCTGCGCAAAGACTCAAGGCTAGTTCCCTGCTTGACTCCTCCTCTATGCCTGGCTGAGAGTTTCCCAACATCATTCCACCACACTCCTCTGAGTGATAGAACCATAAACTCAGCCAATAGTCTTCCCTTACCTTGGGACCCTGCAGATTTCAACTCCCAGAATCCCCCATCCAGGTTGGGTTGCGAAACACCAAATCATCACCCTGGAGGCGTCAGCCTGTTTCTCTGAAGTGAAATGGAAGACCACTAGATTCTCACCGGTTTTCCTCTGGGATGTGAAGAGCCATCATTATGTTTGGTTCCAGGCATTCAACCATCCAGCCATGGCGCTCACTAAAGCGAGCAACGTCCACCCGTAGAAACTCATTGGGCATACGGCTCCAAGTCATGGGGGCCAGCATTTGGATGGCAAGGCGAGGTGGGCACTGAGGCTCCGGGTTTTTCCGCTCGCTCCGGAACATGGCAGCTGATATCGGCATAATATTCTGTCCCGCAATGAGTTGGAAAAGCAAAAGAAAAATTGTGTATTAACTCATCTGCGTATAATATTTCCAATCCAACCTGATCCAAGGGGGATTCCTTCATTATTCCAGGAGCAATATTTTTTTTAAAAAAATTTTTTTTCCCAACGTGCAGCTTCAGGGATGGGCCTTACCTTCAGTTTGCCCAGTTCAAATTGGATGACATTCTGGTTTGTTGGGAGAGCGACAACGGCGGGAAACAGTTTTGTGTTGGGCTCCACCTGAGATGGACCGGTTGTGGGAGAAGAGAAGCCAAAAGAAAAGAAAACAAGGTTTCATTGCAGGGTCTATTAGGAAAGATCTCCAGCAACTGTAAATATCTAAGGATAAAAATGGCATCTTTCGGTTAGGATACTGAAATAAGGTAGCATCTTACAATATAGATCGGGGTCTCCAAACTTGACTACTTTAAGACTTGTGGACTTCAACTCCCAGAATTCACCAGCCAGCCTTGGTGTAAGCCAAAGCTATAAAATTGGCCCATTCCAGTCTCCCAACGCTGATTTTCCATATTTTTAAAAATACCCAGCTGACTATCATCTGGAATGGATTATTATTTTTAAAAATACTCAGCTGAATATCATCTGGATTGGATTATTGTTATATTATTTGCAAATTGGTGGGAGAGCCTACATGATCTTCTCTCCGTTGGTTATCCTGGATTCCTTTTCTAAAAGCTTCACGTTTGTGGACCTGACATCTTTGTCTTCTGCAGCCAAGTAAAAAAGCATCAAGAGCCCTAACCATCCAACTCAGGGGTGTCAAACTCCATTTCATTGAGGGCCGCATCAGGGTTGTGTTTGACCTCGGGGGGCCGGAGTGGGCGTGGCCAGCTCGACATCACTCGTGTCGGGGGTGCCTTTGGTGGCCCGAGCGTTCTACCAGCGAAAACGGGCTCCCGAGCTCCGTTTCGGTTGTGACGGCCTCCTGCAATCCTCTGCCAGCAAAAACGGTGCTTGGGAGTGCCACCCACGGCCCTCACGACAGGGGTGAAATTCAAAATTTTTCCCTACCGGTTCTGTGGGCGTGGCTTGGTGGGCGTGGCAGGGGAAGGATACTGCAAAATCTCCATTCCCTCCCCACTCTAGGGCCAGCCAAAGGTGGTATTTGCCGGTTCTCCAAACTACTCAAAATTTCCTCTACCGGTTCTCCAGAACCTGTCAAAACCTGCTGAATTTCACCCCTGCCTTGCGAACTCCGCTTTCGGCTGCAATGGGTCCTGCAACCCTCTGTCAGCGAAAACAGAGCTCGGGAGGGCCGCATGCAGCCCTCCCAAGCTCCGTTTTCACTGGCAAAGGCACCGCGAGCCGCTGTTTCCAGGGCGGCCCCGCGGGCCAGATCTAAGCACCCCACGGGCCAGATCCAGCCCCTGGGCCTTGAGTTTGACACCCCTGATCCAACTCCTCTGAAGATGAGGATCTCCTGATCGCTTCTAAACACTTCCTTGATTGCTTATCCATCCATCTAAACATCTCCCTAATAAATTTCAGCCCCCGTCAACTCTCCTGGGGGAACATATCCTGAATCCGCTTACCTGGAAGAAGGTGTTGACTTCTTTCCCATTGGCTGTGAAAGTCATGAGCCCCGTGGCCAAATCAAGAAGGCAACCGATCACCAGATCCACCGTGCTAACTCGGGTCTGCTGGGTACTGCTGACAAACTCCCCTCCCCAAACCATGTAGCAGTTGCTTCTTTTGATACTGTTGAAATGAGAGACAATGGAGATAGCAATAGCACTTAGACTTATATACCGCTTTACAGTGCTTCACAGCCCTCTCTAAGCGGTTTACAGAGTCAGCCTATTGCCCCCAACAATCTGGGTCCTCATTTGACCCACCTCGGAAGGATGGAAGGCTGAGTCAACCTTGAGCCTGGTGAGAATCGAACTGCCAAATTGCAGGCAGCTGGAAGTCAGCAGAAGTAGCCTGCAGTACTGCACTCTAACCACTGCGCCACCGCAGCTCATGACCTATCAACCTACTTTTTCTTGAGATACTACAAGCCTTTGGATTGGAGATCCAGAAGGTTTGAAGCTACACCTCTCCTTCTCCCGAATCCTTCTGGGCAACTGCACCCCCCTTGTTTCCACACCAAAGGGTGGTTTCACCCTTCGTTCAACCGGAAAAAGACTCTTCAAACACCCCCAGATCTGGCCAGATCTCCACTCTACTGTTACCTGCTACTATTCCTCAGAAAGTGCTTGTAGCTGATCCATAATGCACGGCAGAGGTCTGGATAACGCTCACCTGTCGTGGATGTTTCCCTTGTCGTCACCCATGGTGACTGTGACGCTGCGCACCTTCGTGAGGTCGAAGTTCATGTCGTGCTGGTGGTAATCGGGGGTCACCCAACCTACCCAGACAGTAGTGGGCTCTTGGCCTGCAAATATCCGGACCGAGTAGTAATACTGTTAGGTTGGAAAGAGAAAGGTGCAAAGGGTAAACAGTATGGCATGGGACGTTCAGTTCCTCATACAAACATTACTAATACTCGAGCAAAAGTATTCTGTAAATAACTCATGGACAAGAGATTATCAAAAGAACATGCTACTTTTGCCCCCATCCAGCATTTCCATTCTGGAATACCGGAAATGCTGTGGTGGAATGTAGTCTGGATTCCCAGGATGGAGAGGCTGCATTCCAGAGGAGTAAGAGACAGCAAAGTTAAGATAGCTTGGTAGGGAGGAAGAGAGTTAAGACGGTTCCTCCCCAGAAGTTCTCAGAGGCTGTCAAAGTTTTGATGGATAGGTGAGGAACAACTTCGAACTGCTTAGAAGTAACTCTGCGTGTCTTTTTCGGGTTTTGGAACCTTACATCAAGCATGCCAAACTAAAGCAATTACTTGCATCTTTAAAGATAGACTCTGAGAACTTCTAGGGAGGAGCTATCTTGACCCTCCCAACCAAACTATCTTAACTTCGCTGTCTCTTACTCCTCTGGAATGCAGCACATCTCGTCTGGGAATCCAGACTACATTCCACCACAGTGCATTCCAAAAAAAAAAATCTGGAAAATGTCAGGTAGCGGTCAGCAGTATTGTACTAAGTCACTAGATATCCAAGTTCCTGTTACCGTTGTGGTGTTCATGATGATCTCTGGATCATCCCGGTCATCGGGAACTACTTCCTCTTCAAGCCGATGTACCGTGGGGACTACAGGAGCAGGGGTAATGAGGGTGGTGGCTTTCTTGGCTTTGAACAAGAAGCTGGAGAAGATAAATAAGAAGGAGAGTATGATCAGAAAGGACAATAGATCCTTCATCTAAGATGTCCCACCCGATTTTCTCCAGCGCACACTTCTTGGAAATGAACCCTGTTCAACTCTGTCGGAACTAGTTCAGGATCAATGCGTGTCTGATCATGTTGATAGTCTTCCACACCAAGAATGCTTCTTCTGCCACTTCGATATCTAAAGATCTTTTTCATTATTCCTTTTGAACCCAATCATCTCCCCACTAGGAGATTTCCTGATCTCCTGGTAAGCTTTCCATAGAGTTCTTACCCTCTTTTGGCTTTGCTTTTCTCGTTGGAGGAATCCTTCTCGTTCTCTGCTTTGGGGGCCTCTTTGGGTGACTCCTTGTGGGTGGCCGGGGAACCCGGGCCTTGTTTCTCCTTCTCAGCTTCCTCGGCTTCCTTGCGGCTGGCGGTTTTCTTCAACTGCTCAAACTCGGAATCAAGGTCAACGTCCTTGACCTCATCTTCAGGGATGGTGAGCGCGTGAGTGAGCGGAGTGGTACCAGCTGTGATCTTGAACTTCTCATGGAACTCCACTGGCATACTGAGACGCAGGAAGAGGAGTTCCACAATGGCATTCTGGGAGCCGAACGTTCGGTGCGTTAACTTTAGACATGGCGGGTTGTCCACGGTGCCGTCAATCCGTGACACCTGCCCATGGAGAACCAAAGCAGAAGGTTAGAGTAGCAGTGGACAAGCTTCTTCCCAGACTCATCCTAACCTTCCACTGCTGTTTTTTGAAGTATTATGGAGAGCCCCTCTTTAGAGTCCTCCAGAACTTATAAACAAACTAGTAGCTGGATACCCGTGCTTCGCTACGAAACTGAACTCCTTAGCATGGAGTAGAATGTCTAAACTCCCAGCCCGCAGGCTGGATGAGTCACGCGCTGGCCACGGCCACTGGCAGTTGGAACAGAGTTCTTTTCAGGTGGGGAGGGGGAGTAGAACATTTAACTCCTTAGCATCAGAGCGTGTTAATAATATAAGAAATAACTAATGATCCCATGGTCATTTCGAAAAATCCTTTCTTAGCGAGCACCTAGAAGCCAAGAGGAACATACGTGCCAAGTTTCAAGTTTGTAGGCTTTATGGTTCTGGAGATTTCATGATGATGCGTGAGTGGCATTTGGCTTTTATATATATATATATATATATACCCGTGCTTCACTACAAAACTATGTGATGGGGCGTGATAAATTGACACTTAAAGCTTGAAAATTAATGAGTAGTTAAAAAGGACTGTAAGTAGAAAGATAAGTGGTAAAATTTAATTTGCTCAATGTTACCAATCTTCTGATAGGTCATGTAGACATGGAGGTAGCATCAGAGGAACATTCGTAGGAGATATGAGCTTCCAAACCAATATCCCAATAACCACACTTCCTCTCAGCCATGCAAAATCTCTCATCTCACTTCAGTCGTGAGTTCAACCACAGTCTTGCCGTACAACAAACCAATCCTCACAGATGCTCCATTAGTGCCTCTGGCTCACCTGTTCTGGAATTATGTGATTGTTTTTATTGCCACATTTTCTTCGTGCCAGGCCACTACCTGTCTCATGAAGCTCCCTCAGATGGCACCTACCAAGCTTCAAAATCCCTTCCAACTCCCAGTCGTTCAAAACGGCGGCCCCTTTCTCCTCACCAAGTCAACCCAAAAGTATCTTTATTTATTTATTGGAATTTGTCAAACAAAAACGAGAACAAGAATAAGAGAATAAAAATACAATGACAGGGACGATAGGCACGTTAGTGCACTTATGCACGCCCCCTCTTGCTCATAAATCCCTCCCACTTCAGAATGTCCTCTTACTGCCATGGTTGCTTCTCAAACATGGAGCTCTTCTTGTCAACATTTGAGTCCCAAAGCACACCTTCTGCAGGGGACACCCTCCAAGGCTCCGCCCCTTTGACTCACCTCATAGTGAGTGTGCTCATCGGGCACGGGGGAAAACTGAGGCAGGCTTTTGCTGAACCACATGGTGACTTCCCGCTTCGTGTTGATCGCAAAGGGTTCGTAACCTTCTTGGAGACCACAGATGGTGAAATAGCGAAGACTGCTGACATCTTGACCCAAGTTGAGTCGTCCCACCTGGGACAGGCCCAAGCTGCACACTGGGATGAAGCCTGTAAAATATGGGGAGGAAAACAACGAACTTGGGTTCCCGACAATGAATAAATAAATGTTCAGCCTCTACCAGTGTCAGACAGGAAGGCTGTGCAGAGTGGTGAGGACAGCGGAAATGATGATTGGAAGTTCACTTCCTTTTATCCAGGACACAGCATGTAAACACTGCTTGGCCAGGGTCCACAGTATTGTCAGGGATGCTACACATCCTCTCCATGACTGGTTTTCCTGATGACCTTCTGGGAGGAGGCTTTGTGGTATCCGAAGCAGAACGACTAGGTTCTGTAATAGCTTTCTACCATAGAGGTTGTCCTCAACTTATTATTATTTTTTTACAGTTTATTTATACATTTTTATTTAACATACATAAGTGCTTTATGAACAGTGTATTATCTGGGTCAATTTCCTTACATAATAATACTTTCCCCGCTCCTAATTTCTACCTCTATTATCCAACCATTTACAGAATAAAATAAGTCCCATGTTCGAAAATACTCTGTGTCTTCTTTTTCTTTTATCATTAATGTCAGTCTATCCATTTCTGCACAATCTAATGTTTTTTAAATTACATCGTCTTCTCTCGGAGTTTCCTCAGTTTTCCAATACTGTGCAAATACGATCCTTGCTGCTGTCAAAACATGTAGGTTGTCCTCAACTTATGACCACAGTTGAGCCCGAAGTTTATGTTGCTAAGTGAGAAAATAGTTAAGTGAATGTTTTGCCCCCATTTTACTTGACTTTTCTTGCCACATTTGTTAAGTGAATCCCTGCAGTTTTAAATTAGTAATCCGGTCGTTAAGTAAATCTGGTTCCTCCATTGACTTTGCTTGTCAGGAGGTTGCAAAAGGGGATCCCGTGATCACCAGGGACACTGCCACCGTCATAAATGTGAGTCAGTTGTCAAGCATCTGAATGTAAATCCCTTGGCCATGGGGACGCTGCAATGGTCATAAGAGTGAAAAATGGTCAGAGGTCACTTATTTCAGTGCCGTTATAACTTTGAACAGTCACTAAGTGAACTGTTGTAAGTTGAGGGCTACCTGTATGGTATCAACCTTGTTAACCCCCAAGTCATATTGAACTCAGAGTGATTAGAAAACAGATTGGGCATCCTATAACCACTCTGTAGGATGCAGGAACTGGCTATGGCCAGTCTAGAGAAAAGAAGGACTAGGGGGGGGACATGATAGCAGTATTCCAATATTTGAGGGGCTGCCACAAAGAAGAGGGGGCCAACTTATTCTCCAAAGCACCTGAAGGCAAGACAAGAAACAATGGATGGAAACCAGTGGTAGGCTGCAACCGGTTTAACAACTGGTTTGCACACGGGCTTTGCGCACGCAGGCGTCGTGCACGCGCACGCCTAATGCACTTGTGCGCAGTGCTCAAAATACAGCAATTTGAAGCTCAGCTGCTTACCTTCTAAGGCAGCCAGGGTAAGTAGAACAGCGGAGGCGCGGAAATCAGCTGTGCCGCGCGAATCAGCTGAGCCAGAAAGAAGGAAATATAGGAAAGGATAGGGTGGGGCCGGGTGGGTGAGCCAGAAAGAAGGAAATATAGGACAGCATAGGGCAGGGGCAGGTAGGCGGGGCCAGCTGATCATCGGATCTCCGAACCGGTCCGAACCGGCAGCAGCCCACCACTGATGGAAACTAACCAAGGAGAGAAGCAACCTGGAATTAAGGAGAAACTTCCTAACAGTGAGGACAATTAACCAGTGGAACAACTTGTCTCCAGAAGTTGTGGGTGTCAAGCCTGAAGCTGACCTGGCTGTGGCCATTTTCTTTTCTGTGTGTGTGTGTGGGGTCTTTACTATCAGGGTTTCTTTCCACGTGGCTTCAGGTTGAAACAGCTTGGAGCCGAAGGGGGGTAGAGGTAGATGTGGGGTTGTAGTCAAAATAACATAGCCTTCCGATGAGTCAGGGACATTCCAACGGCTGGCTGGCCATAGGAGGAGGAGAGACGTAACCAGGCAACCAGCTAGTATCCAGATTGTTTTGGAAAAACAGGAAACTTTCTCTTTTAATGAGGTGGAAAGCACGGGAATATTTAGAGTTGGCTTTCCATCAGTTGTGCCAAGATGATGTCTCCTAATAAAGCTGTTCTTTGAGGAATCAACCTGCCTCGGAGTTCTGTCTACAATGGGGTTATTACTTGGAACATTGACAGTGGGTGCTCCATCACTGGAGGTTTTTAAGAAGAGACTGGACAGCCACTTGTCTCAAATTGTATAGGTTCTCCTGCTTGAGCAGGGGGCTGGACTTAGAAGACCTCCAAGGTCCCTTCCGGCTCTATTCTGATTGATTGATTGACTCTTTTTTTTCTGCTATGTATTCAAGATGGACTGTGACTGATACACATGTATGTATGCTTATAGGTTTTGGTGTCATTTTTGTATAATTTGACATTTTTGGATGATGCCACTGCTCTTACTATATTGTTGTTGTTATTTTGAGGGTGGTGCATTGGAATTTCATTTTAACGTGTGCCATTGTGTATACAAGAAAGTGACAATAAAGGTTGTTCAGCCTCTGAAGGAACAAGGGTCCGAGGTTCAGGAACGCTCTTGCTTACCATTTTCGGTCTCTATTTCTTTGAAGGCCAGCTCTGAGCCCGAGTCACTGATCAGCATCTCCCCGTTCAGTGTAAACATGATGTGGTTATCGATCAGGTCAATCATGCATCCGACCACATCTCCCGGTTGCCACGGGCGACCAAAAGGCTCACTCCCTACGTGCCAACGCTGACCCTGCGGGACCGAGACAAACGGAAAGGATGCTTCAGGGAAAGGGAACGAGAAGAAGACAAGGGCTGGCCCAGGATGAAGAGGAGGAGGCAGCCCAGACTCACCCGATGCCCGTTGAAGACGTAGGAGAGGTCGTCGGCTCCCAGCTCCACGTCAGGTCGCACGTCCGGGCGGGCCCACCCCACCCGCATCTCGCCAGTGGTGACGGCTTCAAACTCGAAGTACCACTTGCCCGACTTCACCGCGTAGAACTGCTCAGCACGGAAAATGCGGACTTTTTCCAGCCGGCCCTTGGTCAGTTCTTGAGCTGTTCAGAGACCAAGAAGACGGGAAGATGGAAAAGCAAGACAAAAGGGACACATCAGAGGGGGTTAGTGGACTAGGAAGAACATCCCACCTCCACTTAAGTAAGTCCAATTGAGTTGGAAGGGACCTTGCAGGTCTTCTAGTCCAACTCCTTGCTCAAGTAGGAGACCCTATAGCATTCCAGACAAATGGCTGTCTAATCTCTTCTGGAAAGCCTCCAGTGTTGGAACACCCACGACTTCTGGAGGCAAGCCGTTCCACTGATTGTCCTCACTGATAGGAAATTTCTCCTTAGTTCCAGATTGCTTCTCTCCTTGATTAGTTTCCACCCATTGCTTCTTGTCCTGCCCTCAGGTGCTTTGGAGAATAGCTTGACTCCCTCCTCTCTGTGGCAGCCCCTCAAAGATTGGAACACTGCTATCATGTCACTTCTAACCCGTCTTTCCATTAAAGCAGTCCCACCCAATTCCTGCAAACATATTATACTTCATAGTAATCTGATTCTTAACTTATTTATTTATTAAATGTTTATGCTGCCCATCTTGCTGATGTGATGACTCTGGGCTGCTCCAATTAATTTTGGTTTATTTAATATTTTAGGTTTTAATGTCTTGTACCTCTGTCTTCATGAAGTTTGTAAGCTGTCCAGAGCTGCTTGACTGCAAAATGGGTGGCATATAAATGTAATAAAAGAATCAATAAATTAAACCTAAAGGCTAAAACATACAATGAACAGTTGCAGGAACTGAGCATGGCTAGTCTAGTGAAGAGAAGGATCAGGGGAGACAGGATAGCAGTCTTCCAATATTTGAGGGGCTGCCACAGAGAGGAGGGGTCAAGCTATTTTCCAAGGCACCTGAAGGCCAGACAAGGAATAATGGATGGAAAATGAACAAGGAAAGATTCAACCTGGAAATAAGGAGGAATTTTCTGACAGTGAGAGCAATCAACCGATGGAAAAGAAGTTGCTTTCAGAAGTTGTGGGAGCTTCATCACTGGAAGCTTTCAAGAAGAGACTGGACTGCCATCTGTCAGAAATGGTGTAGGGTCTCCTGCTTGGACGGGGGGTGGGGGGGAGGGGGCTGGACTACATGACCTACAAGGTCCCTTCCAATTCTGTTAATCTGATGTTAAGGAGTAGAAACCAGAGGCCGAAGAATGGAAGGACACTAACAGGCTTCCTGATCTGGGGGTTCAATGTTGTATCCGTAGCCAAGGAGGGTCCGCACCGCTTCCCGCAAGCTGTCTCGGTTTGTCTTCTTGGTCCTCTCATCAAGGAGGTGGTAGGGCACCAGACGGGGGTTACGCTTGTTTTTGATGTCCTACAAGCAGAAGAAGGACATACAGGTCTATGAACACAAAGCAGTTTAACAAAACACATCACAAAGCCACACGCGTCTTACTAGAAAGCTGGTAGGAATGGAGGAGATGACCTGGAATCTTGTGGTACACCACCAGATACCACCACTGTGGTTCCTCATCCCATACCGCGCCTTCCGTTATGCACTTCCCCTGCCAGGTTGGGGTTTTCAGCCATCAGTCCATAGCAGGGGTGTCAAACGCAATTTCATTGAGGGTTGCATCAGGGTTGTGTTTGACCTCGGGGGGCCAGGGGGCGTGGCCTGGGTGGGCATGGCCAGCTCGACGTCACTCGTGTCGGGGGCGCCTGTGGTGGCCCGAGCTCTTTGCCAGCGAAAACAGGCTCCCGAGCTCCGTTTTCGGTTGTGATGGCCTCCTGCAACCCTCTGCCAGCGAAAACGGAGCTAGCTCTGTTTTTGCTGGCAGAGGCTTGCAGGAGGCTGTCACAGCCGAAAATGGAGCTTGGGAGCCCGTTTTCGCTGGCAAAAGCACCGCAGGCCAGTCCTTTGCTATTTCCAGGGCGGCCCCGCAGGCCAGATCTAAGCACCCCGTGGGCCGGATCTAGCCCCTGGACCTTGAGTTTGACACCCCTGGTCCATAGGGATCCCATGTCAACTCTGAATCGAACTTGGCTGAAGCCATCTTTTGCTGCTTCATAGTTGCTTCATAGTTGCCATGTACTCGGGTGGGGGGAAGGGGGGAAGTAGACAGACTGTCTCACAGACATAACAAAGAACCTTCCCATGGGAACCAAGGACATCCCAACAGGTGGCAGTTGAAGGAGGAAAGGCGTGACCAAGGAGTGACCCGCCAATTGTTTTAATTGGACAATGTGACTTTGAACACTTGGGGAGGGAAACAGTTACTCTTTTAATTATTCTATAACCATGGGAAACTTCAGAGTTGGTTTTCACTAGCTGTGCCGATATGATGTATCCAATAAACATGTTCTTTGAGGGACCTTCCTGCCTCGGAGTTCTGATTTCTTTGGATGCGCTACTTGGAACGCTGACTTCCCATATAACAGGGGTCCACAACACCTGGGCCACAGCTCACTAATGGGCCGCAGCCTGTTTGGAACTGGGCCACACAAGCGGCAGGCGCGCGCAGATGTAAATCTCCCCTCGCTCTATTTATAGAGCGTGTACCCGCCACTCACACAATTGGAGCTGCACACGCTCATGTCCACCCCCCTGCCACTCACAGGGAACTATCCCCTCTCCCCCCCCCTGGCCGAGCCGCCAAGCTAGACAGGTTGGGGACCGCTGCCCTAGAAAATCCTTTCTTCTGGAGTCCCACACCTGTACAACGCTGTACGTCCAGCCCTGTTGGACCCGATCTCTTGCCCAGACGTTGTGTCCGTTCTCAGCCAGCCTGTCCACCAATGTGTTCTGGGCTGGAGTGAGCTTGATGTGGTTGAGATCCAAGGGTGCTGGTTTGTAGCCGTTGGACATCATGTACCTGCAAAGGAGGAAACCAGATGGGACACTTAGGACACTGTAGGCAAAACCAGCCTCTACACCAGGGGTGTCAAACTCAAAGCCCAGGGGCCGAATCCGGCCAATGGGATGCTTAGATCTGGCCCGCGGGGCCACCCTGGAAAAAGCGAAGGACCGGCCCGCGGTGCCTCTGCCAGCGAAAATGGAGCCCGGAGGGCATGTGCAGCTCGCCCAAGCTCTGTTTTCGCTGGCAGAGGGCTGCAGGAGGCCATCGCGGCTGAAAACAGGAGCCCATTTTTGCTGGCAGTGCTCAGACTGTCACTACGTTCATATTTACTTGTCAGCTGGACTCTTATTCTGAAACGACACTGTACACTGATATGCAGTTCTCATGTGATACCTGTATTGCGCATGTGTTACTTTTCCTTTGTTTTCTTTCTCTTTGTTCTTCACCATGTAGACACAGACTTAGATTTTTGTTTTGCAAATATATTACTTTTATTCTTTCCTGGCCTTCGGTCTTATTCTTGAGGATTGAGAGCATGGAAACAAGATTCATTTCGCCTCTAATTATTTTTCTCCGCAACACGGACCACCACAGGCGCCCCCAACATGAGTGACGTCAAGCTGGCCATGCCCACCCCGGCCCCGAGGTCAAACACAACCCTGATGCGGCACTTAATGAAATCGAGTTTGACACCCCTGCTCTACACACTCAACACACTGAAGCCAAACCGGTTACGTTTTAGGCAGCTTGGTTTTCTTCAGGTTCTCTTCGGCTTTCTCATCCGCCATCCCCACATGGCAGCCCAGAGCAAGCAAGGTCCTAGAAAGCAAGAGATCAGATTGTAATCATTCTGGGTGGATGGGGAGGAGCTAAGCCACACCCCTCTTCTCACTTGGGTAGCAAATATGGCGCAACCCGCTTCAAGCCCCAAGGACACTCCACAAAATCGGCCCTGTGTTGAGAAACTGAATGGTTATCTAACAAATTGAAACACTACATTTGCAGCTTAAGGAGAAACTTCCTAACAGTGAGGACAATTAACCAGTGGAACGGCTTGCCACCAGAAGTTGTAGGTGCTTCATCACTGGAGGTTTTTAACAAAAAGACTGGACAACCACCTATCTGGAATGGTATAGGGTCTCCTGCTTGAGAGCAAGGGGTTGGATTAGAAGACCGCCAAGGTCCCTTCCAGCTCTATTCTGATTGAGATTGATTGAGCTTCCTACTAGACCAACAGTTAAGGAGCAAACTGTACCCCAATCAAGGAAGTACCAACTCAGACAAGCAAGCTAATAGTAAACAGTGGGCTGATCAAGAAATCTCCAAGAACACTCCTACCAACACTGACTGGGTATGCCACTAATATATAAACAAACCCCACTCCCTTCTAGCCCTGATGATGTTCTCTAGTTGGGTGGTGGAACGTCTGCAAGTAAACAACAAAGCTCAGAGAGCACCAAGGACCCCACAGTCCTCCTCTTCCTCTTCTTCCTCCTCCTCTCCTCTCCACAAACCCCACTCCCTTTTAGCCCTGATGATGTTACCTAGTTGGGTTCTGAAATGTCTGCAGAGAGACAACCAAGCTCAGAGAGCTCCAAGGACCCCACACTTCCTTTATGCTTCACCCAGACTGATTCCATTCGAATTGATGGAGACATTCCATTTGTTGTGTCTTTGAGTTTCCTTTTAGCCATCCAAATTCCTCTGCTGTCACTGCTAAGCAACCTTTATCTAAATGTCCATGCAATCCTAGAGAGGATCTGGGCTAGAGGAGGCCACGGCTCAGTAGATCCTGACCCATTTCAAGGTATCTCCCAGGGATTTCCCCGCCCCCCAAATCACTCACTTGAGGGTCTCTCCTGACATCTGAAGGTTGTAATTGCGCTCCGGCTCAGGAAGGCTGTGGAAATCCAACAAACAAGGGTGCAGGTGTTTGTTGTCATCCCGGACCTGAGATTTAAACAATGGTGGATCAGCGTATCCTTGTTACAATTTCATCGGGAGGCGAAAAGAGATCTGGCTTCACCCGGGCTATGATCCCTATTACGCCAATGACAGGAATTATAAAGTTTGCATCCCTCGTGCGACATCATCGCGAGGTGCACGGTGTCGTTGTGGCTTGTTAAGGACACCGAAGGCTACACAATCCTTCTTGCTGCCACACAAGGAAAGGCATGGCAACCTCCAACATCTTGTTGTGGTCCGCCAGCTGCCAGCAGAGCTGGCGGCAAACTCGGACGATGAGGAGGTTGGGGAGGAACTTGGGCCAGCTCTGGAGTCTGGGGAAGGCTCTGATGGATGCTCTGCGTCGGACGCAGAGATAGAGCCAGGGCCGTCCGACATTTCCCAGCCACCGGAGAGGCAGCTGTTGTTGGATGCTGACATAAGTGGGGAGGAAGAACAGCTGGGGCCTGTTCCAGATGCACGTATGCACAGAGCAGTTAGGAGAGGAGAACAACTGAGGACAAGGAGTCGACTCGGGAAGCAAGGCACACGTGGACGCTGAATGGCCCCTCCCCGGCTGGGGAATACATAGAAGGGAAAGAAGGAAAGGGGAGTGGTGGTTGTGGGAGACAACAGTTCGGATTTCAGAAGATTTGGCTCATCATGTTTTGTGCCTCAGAAACTGCTTGCGAGAAATTAATTTGCAGCTTTGCATCTGGAAGCTCACGGCCTGGCAATTATCGCAAGGAACTGATAAGGTCTGTTACTGCAGTTAACTCCTTGAAGTACTATTGCCTGGACTTTTCGGTGTGTGAATGCCATTAATTCACAGGAGATAAATAAAAAGGGTTTTTTTGGGACAAGGAGTCTGTTTCTTGCTTCTGCGAAGGCTGGGTCAGAACACATCTGGCTCCCGGAGAGCAGAACTCACCGGCCCATAGATCCATCCCTGCTCAATGCGAGTAAGGGCCCACAGTTCGTGGATATTCTCTGCCAGTTTCTCCCGGATCTTCTCAAGGTGAGGAGGCAATACGATCTGCAGGGATTAAAAAAAAAAGGAAAAAGAATGAGAACGAGGCTATTAAAAGGCACTTTTTAGTAGCAGACCGTTTACTAGAGGTAGTCCTCAACTTACAGTTCGTTTAATGACCGTTCAAAGTTACAACGGCAGTGAAAAAAAGTGACTTATGACCGTTTTTTCACACTTATGACAGTTGCAGCATCCCCGTGGTAGTCGTGTGATCAAAATTCAACCGCTCGGCAACTGACTCATATTTATGATGGTTGCAGAGTCCCGGGGTCATGTGATCCCCTTTCTGACCAGCAAAGTCAATGGGGAAGCCAGATTCACTTAACAACCATGTGACTAAGCTAACAACTGTGGTGGTTCACTTAATAACTGTGGCAGGAAAGGTCGTAAAATGGGGCAAAACTCACTTAACCAATGTCTCCCCTCCCTAGTGACAGAAATTTTGCACTTAACTGTGGTTGTAAGTTGAGGACTACCTGTAATCAGATCTCAACTTTTCTTAAACTACAGTATAACCATAATTTTCCCATTTCATCATACTTGTCACGTATGCATTATTAATACAGGTTTGATTGATTAGGTTGGTTGATTATCAATCCATCGACCAGGAGAATGAATTTATTTCTGTAGTGTGGGAGGGAGGAAGGAAGGAAGGAAGGAAGGAAGGAAGGAAGGAAGATACAGGTAGTCCTCAACTTACAAGAGTTCATTTAATGACCGTTCAAAGTTACAACGGCAGTGAAAAAAAGTGACTTATGACCGTTTTTTCACACTTATGACAGTTGCAGCATCCCCGTGGTAGTCGTGTGATCAAAATTCAACCGCTCGGCAACTGACTCATATTTATGATGGTTGCAGAGTCCCGGGGTCATGTGATCCCCTTTCTGACCAGCAAAGTCAATGGGGAAGCCAGATTCACTTAACAACCATGTGACTAAGCTAACAACTGTGGTGGTTCACTTAATAACTGTGGCAGGAAAGGTCGTAAAATGGGGCAAAACTCACTTAACCACTGTCTTACTTAGCAACATAAATTTTGGGCTCAATCGTGGTTGTAGGTCGAGGACTAACGGTACTGGGCCTAAAACTGAACAGTGGGGTACCCCACTACTTACTTTCCTCCC
>QLTV01000556.1:1491932-1525401 GCA_003457575.1 Thermophis baileyi
GGGGAAGGGGGAGGGAAAGAAGGAGGGAGGAAAGGAAGGGAGGGAGGGAGGGAGGGAGGGAGGAAGAAAGGAAGGAAAGAAGGAAGGAAGGAAGGAAGGAAGGAAGGAAGGAAGGAAGGAAGGAAGGAAGAAAGGAAATAGAAAAGACGGGAGGAAGGAAGGAAGGGAGGGAGGAAGGAAGGAAGGAAGGAAGGAAGGAAGGAAGGAAGGAAGGAAGGAAGGAAAGAAAGGAGCAAGGAAGGGAGGGAGCGAGGGAGGAAGGAAGGAAGGGAGGAAGGAGGGAGGGAGCAAGGGAGTGAGTGAGTGAATGGAGAATGTGAAAGTGCCCACAAGTCCTGCCAGCGATCACACTAATGACCGACTTTGCTCTCCAGACCCTAAAACTGCCGCATTTCCACATTTTGTTCTCGGGTTCTCTGCCCAAGGAAGCCGAGATGTCCCTACCTGGACGGTATCCACAGGGTAGGGGGTGAAGGAGGTGTGGGACAAGGACTGGGTCGGCCCCAGGAGGTTCCGGAAGCCGTTGATGTCGTGCTTGTACTCCTTGATGGGCTCCACGCGCATCTTCTCCCGGGGGAGGACACCCTCGTAGCAGGGAGCGTAGCCAGGGGGCGGCATGAATTTGAACTCTCCGTGGCGCCCGCCGAGGAGGAACCGCACTCTGGCAGGAAGGGAAAACATATAGATGCTTGTTCATGAATGGCCTGGATATACAGTATATTGGCACTTCCCTCCGGGAACTCCTGCTCAAAATGGGTTTTTCTGATTTTAGTCTGGGACATTGGAGGGGCTGATATGGAGCAACTGACCCGGTCACACAAAAGGAGTCCTCGCTTTACAACTATAGGTAGTCCTTGACTTGCAACGGTTCATTTCGTGACCGTTCAAAGTTACAACGGCACTGAAAAAAGCGACTTATGACCGTTTTTCACACTTACAACCGTTGCAACCTCCCCATAGTCACGTGATCAAATTTCGGACGCCTGGCAACCAACTCATATTTATGACGGTTGCAGTGTCCTGGGGGTCACGTGATCCCCTTTTGCGACCTTCTGACAAGCAAAGTCGTTGGGGGAAGCCAGATTCACTTAACAACAGTTTAATTAATTCAACAACTAGAGTGATTCACTTAACAACTGTGCGAGAAAGTTCATCAAATGGGGCAAACTCACTTTGTTTCACTCAGCAACAGAAATGTTGGGCTCAACTGTGGTCGTAAGCCGAGGATTACCTGTATTCATTTGTGAAAGTTATGACGGGGCTGAAAAAAATAAGATTACGACCGTTCTTCGCACTTATGACCGTCATAGCATCTCCATGGTCACCTGATCAAAATTTGTTCGTTTGGCACCCGGCATGTATTTATATCCTGAGATCATGTAATCGGCATTTATGATCTTTGTTCTGACCCAGCTCCCCAAACACAACAAACCCTCTGTAGTTGAAGCAATGATTCCTTTATTAGGAGCACCAGCAGCCCTGGCAAAAAGTCTCTCTCTCTCTCACACACACAGCAGGCTAACAAGTCTGTCCGGCAGGGAGATGAATAGTTGTCTGCCACATTTATTCACCTCCACCCCCTGCCTTTTATCCCCAGAGCAAGGGTGGGGCTTCGCTAGCAGCGGTGGCTCTTCCGTCCCAAGGACCAGCCCATAAATTTCCACTGCTCTCCTCTCCTCTGCCTTCTATCAGGCACTGGACCCAGCTGTTCCTCCTCTTCCTCATCAGCCACCTCCAGACCTGGGGGCTGTTGACTCTCCATCTGAGGGCTGACGGACAGCCAGGCTCCGCCTCTGTCTCTCTCTCTGCCAGCTCCATTCCCTCTTCCCCCTCGGAGCTCTCAGGTTGCCTTGATGCTGACCCTGATTCCCACGCCTCCTCCTCCTCCTCCTCTGATTCGGCTGCTGGAGGGGCCGGTGGCCGACAGGCCACAACAACCTTTGTAGCTGCTGTCCCACAAGAAAATCAATGGGAAGGCCAGATTCACTTAACGTCTGCATGATTCACTTAACAACTGCCGTGATTTGCTCAACAATCATGGCAAAAAGGCCGTGAAATCTGGGATGGCTCATTGAATGCCTACATCAATTAACAGTTTCAGAGATTATTTTTAATTTTGTCTCTAGTTTGAAATTGCTTTCGGATTTTGTGTTTGCAATGAGGAAAAAAAAAAGAAACTTTGATTCTGTTTTTGTAAAACTAGCCAGGCTTATTGTTATAGAAATGGCTTGTACATACTGTTGTGTAAAAGCAAAAAGTTGTGGTTTGTAATGTTGTTATCTTCGACAGTGCTAAAAAGAGTCGGAAGTCGGTGCCTTTTTATTTTGTTTTTTCTCCCGTTACACTATACCTCGTATCTTTTCCACTTCCTCTTTTCTTACTTTTCCATGCTTTTTTCCCCCTTTGTATTTTACACTTCGATAAACTAATACAAAAAGTTAAACCAGAGAAACAGTTTCAGTCCCAACTTTGGTCGTTAAGTCAAGGACTACCTGTAGTGAAATTTCCGAATTTTGAACACGGGAATGCTGCAACGGTTGTAAGTGTGAATAATGGCCGTAAATCACTTTTTCCAGTATTGTTGTAACATTGAACGGTCACTAAACGGATTGGTCGTAAGTTGAGGGAGACCTGTAGGTCTCATTTTCACCCTACTGGGGGTTGAGCTTACTTGATGCCCGCCGAGAAGCTGATCACGGGGAAGAAAAGCCCATCCAGGTTGAAGTTCTCAAACATGCCCTGCACCGGGAAGCCGTTGATGCGGAAAGAGATGCTGGGCACACTCAAATCCAGGCAGCAGCTCACCACGTCATCCGCCCCCAGCATGTGCTGCCCGGGGGACGCCACAGCCCGAGCCACGCGGCCTGCGCCGAGCGGAAAGGAGACAAAGAGGGAAATCATTCCGAGAAGAACACGGTTGAAGAGCCAAAGGTGAGAGAGTGAGACGGGCTTAAGGAATCTTGAACAAGATTTCTGCTCAGGATTTGCTCAGCTGTAACGGTCATAGAAATTGGACCTCTGCGTCCGATTTCTTATCATTTATATCATTTATTTGTTAGGGTTGAGGCGTGTCTGTAAGAACTTGGTTTTCTGGCATCCTCAAGGAGAGAAGGATGTCTAGGGAGATTCTCAGTCGTCCAGGTCATGGTTGTCCCAAAGGTGCTTTTCTTTTCAAGAGGCTTTGAAGATGTTTCGTTTCTCATCCAAGAAGCTTCTTCGGCTCTGACAGGATGGTGGGGAAGACTCCACACCCATTTGCATGGCTCAGGTGAGCCTGGGGACAAGATAAACCTCCAAGTGGCCTCAACGACTCTCTAAAAGGATGCAAATGACCAGCTGTTTGCAAGGAGTATAAATCCTTCAGTTCCCCACTATCCAGTCAGAGCTGAAGAAGCTTCTGAGATGAGAAGCGAATCGTCTTCAAAGAAAAAACAAGTAAGTCCAGTTGCCTCTTGAAACAAGGGGACCTTTGGGACAAGGAGAGAAGGCCACAGTAGGAGCATCTGAGGAGGACATGTCCACAAATGTGTCTGCCATCTGGACTTTCTTGACTCTCTCAGATGTCCTTGCGCCACTGTTTGACTTTCTTTCTTTCTTTCTTTCTTTCTTTCTTTCTTTCTTTCTTTCTTTCTTTCTTTCTTTCTCTTTCTTTCTTCTTTCCTTCCTTCCTTCCTTTTTCCTTCTTTCTATCTTTCTATCTTTCTTTTTCTCTTTATCTCCTTCCTTTCCTTCCTTCTTTTCTCTCTTTCTTTCTCTTTCTTTCTTTCCCTCCCTCCCTCCCTCCTTCCCTTCTTTCTCTTTCTCTCCCTCTCCCCCTCCCCCTCCCCCTCACTTTCTTTCTTGCAACCCCAGATTAAAGTTTTGTCTTTTTTCTGCCTCTGCCCTAGAGGTTTCAAATACTGCATCAACCCATTTGCCCCGATTGAATCAGCCACGGATGCAGCGAAACTCACCTGACCACAGGTGTAGACCATCAAAGCCAAAAGAATAAAGGTCATCCCCAACGCCATTGCCGCCCCAGCCTTCTCCACCCCCTGGGTAGGGGCTATAGCCTTCTGCCATGGCCCAGCCGACTCGCATATGCGTGGCCTGGGCGGTCACAAAAGGCTCCACTGAATCCACAATCATCTCGTAATACCACTTCTTGTACTGGGTGGATCCTTCGTGGGTGCCCAGAAAGATGTTGGGGCGCATGCTGCAAAGGGAAGAGAAGACAGGGGGGAAAAGAAAGGATCAGCATGGAAAACCAAGAACACGGGGAAGAAGAAACCTGGCCTTGCACGGTCTCCAAAAAGCTAAGCAGACATTTATAAATATGTCCTCAGGGTCACCTGAGTAGTGCTCCTGGTCCCTGTAGTCTACTCAGGTGGAAAGTCCAGCTGCCTCCTGAAAAAGCACCTTTGGGACAACCATGTCCTGGATGACTGAGAATCTCTACAGACTTCCCCACCCTTCTTTCCCCCTCATTAAGGAGCTTGAGATCTGGCTTTGCTGGTTGGCCTGGGATCTGGAGGGGGGTGGGGGAGCCATCCAGGAGGTGATTATTAGATTAAATACAAGTGTCCACCTCAACTCCATTGTGTTCCCCCCAAATCTATCCTTGATGTGTCTGTCTTCTCTTCGATGCCAGCCCAACCCCAGGAGACCCCCTGCAAAGAGGGCCAAGCGGCTACCTGGTGACGTGATTGATAAGCTTCGTTTGCAACAGCAGATCTCTCCCCGGCAGCAAGTTTTCAGTGATCAGGTTTTGATTGGAGCGGACAGCCACGCCGTTGCAGACACACAGAGAGCAGAGAACATCCAGCACCTGCCAAGGGAAGAAGGGAAGAGCCACCGTTGGGTTGGGTTGGGTTGGGTTAGGATGGGTTGGGTTGGGTTGGTTTGAGTTGGGATGAATTGGATTGTGTTGTGTTGGGATGGGATGGGATGGGTTGTGTTGGGTTCAGTAGTGGGTTCTAAATCCCGTCACTACCGGTTTGCTCGTGCGCGTGCGCGCAGAAGCGTCCCGGGCGGTGCCTCCCACCGCCGCCGCTACCAGTTCACAGAACCGGGGCAAACCAGGAGCAAGCCACCGCTGGTTGGGTTGGGTTGGGTTGTGTTGTGTTGGGATGGGATGGGTTGGAATGAGTTGTGTTCGGTTGTGATGGGTTGTGATGAGTTGGGGTAGAGTAGAGTAGAGTAGAGGAGTAGAGTAGAGTAGAGTAGAGTAGAGTAGAGAGTAGAGTTAAGTAGAGAGTAGAGTAGAGTAGAGTAGAGTAGAGTAGAGTAGAATAGAATAGAATAGAATAGAATAGAATAGAATAGAATAGAATAGAATAGAATAGAATAGAATAGAATAGAATAGAATAGAATAGAATAGAATAGAATAGAATAGAATAGAATAGAATAGAATAGAATAGAATAGAATAGAATAGGTTTGAAAGTTTGAAAGGCAGGTTTCTAGTCCTCACTAAACATCCCAACCCTACTCCTTGCCTCAGGATTCCATGAACTTTGGTCATTGGGGTCCCCGAAAGGCCCTAGGGAAAAAATAGGGTCCTAAATGAGGCATGAGAATGAATTTCATCCTCACGATACGCCGAGAAGCAGCTACTCCACAGAGCAGAATTTAAGGCTGGGGTGAGCAACTATGCAACATGACCCCCTGTGGACTTCAGCTCCCAGAATTCCTGAGCCAGCCATGCTGGCTCAGGAATTCTGGGAGTTGAAGCCCACAGGTCATCAAGCTTCCCCCACTTGTATCCAGCGTTGCTTGCCACAAAATGTAGGAACGGCAGAAGAAAACCGCAAGCACAGGTCAAGCTCACCGCAACCCACCTTGTGGTTGCGTCCATGTTTGTCCAGGAGGGAGATGATGGATTTGATGTGGTTTTCCTGGATGATATTCAGCACTTCCGGACTTTCAATGAGGACACAATATAACACCTCCAAAATGCCTGAAGAATGAGATCAAGGAGAAAAATGAGTTTCAGGAGTCTGTTTTCACACTTCGCTTGGCAACAATCCCCTGCCGTTTTCCTATTTAATTAAGATTAATTAAGTTGTTCTTCTCTTGGCAAGAATGCGTGGCTTAAAATGGCCACCAACGGCCTTCTGCAAATCCAGAAAAAAAATCACGAACCAGGTGGAACACAGGCCGTCCTCAGCTTACGACCATAACCGGGTTGAAAATTTCTGTTGCTAAGCAAAAACAGCTGTTCGGTGAGTTGTGCCCCGTTTTACGACCTTGCTTGCCACCGTTGCTCAGTGAATCACTGCAGTTGTTAAATTAATGACATTAAGTTGTTAAGTGAATCTGGTTTCCCTGCTGACTTCGCTTGTCAGAAGGTCGCAAAAGGGGATCGCGTAAACACCCTCCCCCCCCCGGACTCTGCAACCGTCATAACTGTGAGTTAGTTGCCAAGCATCTGAATTTGGATCACGTGACCGTGGGGATGCTCCAACGGTCGCAAGTGTGAAACATGGCCGTAAGTCTCTTTTTTCAGAGTGGTTGCAACTTCAAATGGTCACTAAACAAATAGTCATAAACCACCTGTAATCCCACTTCAGAGCAGGCCCTGAAAATAAAAGGAGATCCTTATCCTGACAAAGTGATCTCTTTTCCAGGAACAGACGACCTAGTGGTTTCAAGGAGACTATGAAGCGGCCCAGCTCCCTTACTGCCTGGGGAGGGGAAGCCCCCCAACAGCAACAGCACTTAAGACTTATATACCGCTTCACAGTGCTTTCCAGCCCTCTCTAAGCGGTTTACAGAGTCGGCCTCTTGCCCCCCCCTCCAACAATCCGGGTCCTCATTTTACCGACCTCGGAAGGCTGAGTCAACCTTGAGCCGGTCAGGATCGAACTGCTGGCAGTTGGCAGAATTAGCCTGCAATACTGCATTCTCACCACTGCGCCACCAGGGCTCTTGAATTTGAACCAAACTTGCAATTCCCCCTTCCGCTCACCAGAGGACGCCTCCAGTCGGTCCAGTTTGCTGACCAGCCAGTCCAGATTGTTGGAAAACAGGGCGCAGTTGGAACGGTTCCCACGGATCAGCGAGGCTGCGTGGCAGGAAGGCAAGAAGGGGGTTATGCCCTCGGTTCATCCCCACGACAAAATGTTCAGTCATTTGCCTGTCATTTCGCTTATCCTCCGAAGTACCGGCGTAGCGTTTCTCCACCTTGGCAACTCGACAGTGCATGGACTTCAACTCCCAGGATTCCCCAGTCAGTGTGAGGTAGGGTGGGGTTGACTGTCCCACCAGCACCGAAGATGTTACCTAGTTGGGTCATGCAAGGTCTGCAAGCAAACCTCCAAGCTCAGAGATCACCAAGGATTCCACAGTCTTCCTCCTCCTCCTCCTCCTCCCTCCCCAACAAATCTCACTCCCTTCTAGCACTGATGTTGTTACCTAGTTGGGTCATGCAACGTCTGCAAGCAAATCACCAAGGTCAGAGAACACCAAGGATCCCACCGTTTTCCTCCTCCTCCTACCCCAACAAACCCTTCTAGCACTGATGATGTTACCTAGTTGGGTCATGCAACGTCTGCAAGCAAATCTCCAAGCTCAGAGAGCACCAAGGACCCCACAGTCCTCCTCCTCCTCCTCCCCCAACAACCCCTTCTTCCACTGCTGATGTTACCCAGTTGGTTCATGCAAATCACCAAGGTCAGAGAACACCAAGGATCCCACCGTTTTCCTCCTCCTCCTCCCCCAACAAACCCTTCTAGCACTGATGATGTTACCTAGTTGGGTCATGAAACGTCTGCAAGAAAACCACTAAGCTCAGAGAGTACCAAGGACTCCATGAAACCAGTCTGCTTTCTGCATCCACAACCATCTTTTTTTTTTTCTAGGTTAGGCGCCCAGCAGACCCCTCCTCCCAAGGAACTCACAAAGCTAACGCCAGAGGGGGTGGGGGCTTTGTCAAGCTAGCAAGTAAACCCCAAGTGATTTGCAGGTCCCTCCTCCCCACCCAGAGATTCCAACAACCTCTGGGGTTGTGTTTGTGTTCAAAACACAGTCGCCGGTCACCCAAATATACTGGGATCCTGTTCTCGACTCGACCCACCCAAGAGTTCGTAGAGCAAGTTCACAATCTCCTTCCAAGACTCGGCCGCATCCTCTCCAGCGAACTCAGCAAAGTGTGCAGCCGTGGTGTACACGTTGAGACGGTCGATGCAGTTCAGGACGAGGGTGATCATGCCCTGGAAAACAGCAGAGACCCCCCCGTTAAGGCCAAACGGTTCCCCCTCTCTAACCCACCTGCCTTAACTTCATATTTGAAAGGCAGCGAAGGATCTGACCTGATAGGGTGCGCGACCTCAACAATATAAGATTGTATTCCTTTAAGCAATAAAAGCCACATCCTGGCTGTGTTTGCGCACAGGAATAATCCTTGACTTACGACCAGACATCCCAAAATTTGCTTATGACCCGGATTCAAAGTCACGATGGCGTCTCCTGTGGTCATGTGACCGTGATGTAGTCCAGACGTCAAACGTGACCAGGTCAACTAATTCTACTTTACTGTAAGGTTACCTTAACAGAATCTAAAGTACATTTCTCTTCGCCCCCCCCTTTGTAGTTCAAGAAACTTGGGAGGGTCCCTTCTGAGACATATGCGAAATTCCCATATTTTCTGTGTGGAGCTCAGCTGCCTCTTTTGGTTCTTCCCCTCCATCTATCTCCCAAGGCCCTTTTCACATACCATTACAGACCCCTAAGGAAGCCTGAAATTATGCCAGTTTTTGGCATAAATAATCGTGAAATTATGCCGGTTTTTGGTGGAATAATCGTGAATTCTAAGGGGGCGGGCAGGGGATATGGGTGGGGCTGCTCACCTCCCAGAGGTCTCCTGTACCCTTCATTTTGAAAAGGAGAAGAAACAGACCTTGGGATGCTGGTAGGGAAGCCACAAGTCAATCAATCAACCAGAATAGAGCTGGAAGGGAACTCGGAGGTCTTCTAGTCCAACCCACCGCTCAAGCAGGAGAACCTATACCGTTTCAGACACCTGGCTGTCCAGTCTCTTCTTAAAAACCTCCAGTGATGAAGCACCCACAACTTCTGAAGGCAACTTCTGTTCCACTGGTTAATTGTCCTCACTGTTAGGAACTTTCTTCTTAATTCCAGGTTGCTTCTCTCCTTGATTAGTTTCCATCCATTGTTTCTTGTCCTGCGTTCCGGTTCTTTGGAGAATAATTTCAACCCCTCTTCTTTGGGGCAGCCCCTCAAATACTAGAATACTGCTATCATGTCACCCCTAGTCCTTCTTTTCTCTAGACTAGCCATACATATCCAGTTCCTGCATCCTACACAGTGGTCTATAGCAGTGATGGCGAACCTTTTTTGGTTCGCGTGCCAAAAGGGGGTGTTCCCTCCTCCCCACGCATGCGCACAACCCCCCCCCTGCACTGCCCCCTGCACATGCGCACAACCCTCCCGCCCCCCCCCCACGAATGCACAAAGGCCTCACTGAAGCCTGGGATGGTGAAAAACGGCCCAACGGGCAAACCGGAAGTTCGGAAAAACGCACTTCCGGTTTGCCCGTTGGGCTGTTTTTCGCACTCCGGGGCTTCAGGAAGCTTCCCTGAAGCCTCCAAAACGGCCTTCCCCAAGGCCGAAAATCAGCTGGCCAGCGCGCACTGGAGCTGACATAGGGCAACGCCTCGCGTGCCCTCTGATATGGCTCCGCGTGCCACCTGTGGCACGCGTGCCATAGGTTCGCCATCACTGGTCTATAGGATGCCCAATCTGCTTTTGAGTCACCCTGAGGTCAGTATGACTTGCTTACCTCCTCCTGGAAGAGGTTCTGCCTGTTCTTTAGGGAACGGAGTTTGGTCTGCTTCTCTTCGTGCTGGAGTTCTTCCTCGGGATGCTGGAAGTAGTTGATGAGATCCTGCAAGCTGAGAATCATCCCTTCAATGGGAAGAGTCACCGGAGTGCTGGACTTGGCCTTCCCGAGCAGGGTGTCCAGGCCTCTGGAGGACGGAGAAAGCAGGAGTCAAGAGACTAACAACAGCTCCCAAGAAGCTAGTCCCTGGTGGTCCCAGGGAAAAGGACCCTCGTGACGCTTACTTGATGAACTGGTTATAAAGTCCCGAAGTGCTATAGATCATCCGGGCGGCTTGGGATTGCTCGTGTTGGCAGCGGGTCAGCGAGAGGGCATCGTCCATATGCCCTTCTTGATGTAAGATGGCCTGTGGATGTGCAGAGATGCTTTAAGAAAGGCTCATTGTCAGGCCGAAGCCATATTTTATTAGAGACTTTGGCCTGCCACACTTTACGTTTGAGAATGTATTCTTGCTGTGGGAATTAGGGAGGGGCTGTTGCATGAGGGATGTAAACATGTAGCCATAACAAATTCCTTTAGATTCTCACGGTCATCCTTTGTCCAGCACCCGCCCGGAAGATGAGGGGAGTAACTGACACGTCGACAGAAGGAGACTGGCTAACATCATGAACTTGTGGGTGTGGGGACAAAGGGCTTGATCTTTCAACTGGGTGGAGAAACCCTGGCAGCATCAGATCCGGGTTTCTCCCAGCCGTGCCAACATGGCTCTGTTAATAAATTGGAACTTTGAGGAATGCTTTGCCTCAGACTCTGATTTTATTTTAGATGCTATTTGGAACTCTGACACTCATGGGATCCTAAGCCCGAAAGGTACGCGCGCTCCATTTATGCGATGAGCGCATGTGCCTGCTGCTTGTGCTAATGGAGCTGCATACTGTTCTGACCCGGCTCCTGAACACGACAAACCCTCTGAAGTTAAATCAATGATTCCTTTATTAGGAGCGCCAGCAGCCCTGGCAAAAAGTCTCTCTCACAGCAGGCTAACAAGTCCGTCCAGCAGGGGAGATGAATAGTTGTCTGCCACACCTATTCATCTCTGCCCCCTGCCTTTTATCCCCAGAGCTAGGGTGGGGCTTCACTAGCAGCGGTGGCTCTTCCTTCCCAAGGACCGGCCCATAGATTTCCACTGCTCTCTGTTTAATACAAGCTAATTTTATCTTCTTAAAAAATGATTCTATCACTTATCATTTTATCATTTCAAAGCTAATTTATATCCCATACACATCACATTTCAAAATTACCAATTTTCATTTCATATTTCTACTATTCTACTAGAATATTTCTAATATTCTACTTTAATATTTCTGCTTGTATTAAACAGTAAGAATGATATGGAGAAGGGAAGTAAAATATTTTACAGTTAGAAATGTATGTATGTATATTAGAAATTTACAAAGTGGGAAAAGACCACATCTTTGATTGTTGGAAAGGAAGGAGAAGAGTTGGAAAAAGGGGAAAGAAAAGAGTGTTAAAATAGAAATAAAATATGAAGGGAAAAAGACTAAAAGATAGATATTAAGATGAGAAGAACATGAGAAATGTATTATAAATGAAATAATAATGATTGTAACTATTTAGAATATATATATATTGTTAAGATTATTGTATGGATGTATAAAACTCAGAAAGCAAATGCTCACGACATGAGATATTGAAAGAACAAAAACAATAAAACTTATTATAAAAAAAAAAGATTTTCACTGCTCTCCTCTCCTCTGCCTTCTGCGCATCCGCGCGTCAGGCACTGGACCCAGCTGTTCCTCCTGTTCCTCATCAGCCACCTCCAGACCTGGGGGCTGTTGACTCTCCATCTGAGGGGTGATGGATAGCCCAGGCTTCACCTCTGTCTCTCTCTCCCTCTTCCCCCTCGGAGCTCTCAGGTTGCCTTGATGCTGGCCCTGACTCCCATGCCGCCTCCTCATCTGATTCGGCTGCTGGAGGGGCTGGCAGCCAACAGGCCACAACACATACGCTTGCCCACCATTCACACAGAACCATCCCCTCTCCCTCCCTGCCGCTCCACAAAGCCGAAAAGGTTGGGGAACCCATTGCCCAAGGCAGGAGCCCTTATATTCAGTGACTAAGGCAGCTGGGAGTCTCATGGCAGTGATCCAACAGTCCAGTACTGGATTCTGGGCCAGGAGCATCTTGCTTTTATGTGGTCCAGGTTGGGCGGCATAGAAACTTAATAAATAAATAAATAAACCCCACCAGCCATGACTTACCCTTCTCTTGAGCAAACCCAGACGCATCGCCTTGGCGTCGGCGGCTGCGTAGGTCATCCAGAGACCACTGTCCACGTGTTGAACGAAGCACATGGACTCTCCGTATTTGATATCCGGGGCGCCCATGCCTTCCACGTCTCGTTTTGGGGCCACGTCTAGCTTTTCCTGAAAGAGAGAAAGGAGAAGGAGATGTCAGGCATGAAAGACCAGATCCACATGGGAAGATCCAATGGAACTGAATTATTGCTAAAAGGCCTACGCACAGGAATCTTCTCAAATAAGGTTAGGACCTGCTTGGAGTTAGATAAGGGTCAGTGGAATTCAAGGGAGGTTCATTTGCGACTATGTAGGGATTCTAGGCTGATCCCTCTTTTAACGCCGCCCCCAGTTTCTGCCATTCCTTCTCCTACAGGAGCAGAAATTCCGGTGAAATCCCCTAAACTGTTCCAAAATGTGGAGATATTTAAAACACAAATGTAGGAGGAGGGCTCCACTTACTCACTACAAGCCCTTATGAAAGAATGGCACTGATGAAATTACCTAGTTGGGTAATGAAATGTCTGCAACAGAGGTGGTATTCAGCTGGTTTAGACCGGTTCACCCGAACCGGTAATAGCAATAGCAATAGCACTTATATACCGCTTTACAGTGCTTCACAGCCCTCTCTAAGCGGTTCACAGAGTCAGCATATTGCACCCAACAAACTTCCTCAGTGACAGAACTGAACAAATGTTCTACCGTCTCTCTCCTTAAAGCCACCGTCATCTTGCTTGAGCCCCACTGTACATATATGTCCCCGGCAGAGGTGGTATTCAGCCGGTTCGAACCGGTTCTCCCGAACTGGTAGTGGACATCGCGGGCCTGCCCACCCACCCACCCTGGCTCTATGCCATCCTATTTGGCCATGTTTTTGAAGCCTTGTGCATGCACGGAAAGCGCACGCGCAAGTAAAGCGCATGCGCAGGAGGCCATGCACATGTGCGGAGGTGGCGCATGTGCTCACATTTGCAAACCGATAGGGAAGTAAGTGAAAACCATCCCTGGTCTGCAAGCAAACAACCAAGCTCAAATAGCACCAAGCACTCCATGTCTGAAAAACGTACGTACAAGTTTCTCAATCTGGGCAATTCCAGATGTGTGGACTCGTAAGTTCCAGAATTCTCCGCAGGGAGCATGCTGCTTGAGGAATTCTGGGATTTGAAATCCACAGTTCTGGAAGTTCAGTCCCTGTCCTACTGTCCTCATCTATCTGTATTCACTTTGATTATGTTTATGTTTATACCTATACCTGCTATCTTGTACATGTTTGACAAATAAATAAATAAATAAATAAATAAAGTCACCAAGGTAGAGAAATGTTGCTTGACAGCATGGCCTTTAGGGCACTTTCAATCTCTCCAAGAGAACTGTAGTCCAGATGTTCACACTCTTTTGAAGCCCCTTCTGGGCAGGATCAGCCCCTAACATGAGGAGACCTCTCACCTTTGAGACCCGGAAGCAGAACGATGTTGCTTTGGTGTTGGCCTTCTCAGCGTCCACCACAACCAGCCCCTTCTCCTCAGTCAGGGCCAAGTAGCGTCCCGTGGTGACGTGACGGACACGAAACGGTTGGCCCCACTTCATGTGGCTGCCGCTCCAGCTGTTAGGACAGAAGGAATCCCAGGTTTAATAATAAGGAAGACACTGTTTGGTTGTCAGGGTTCCAAATAGCATCTAAAACTAAATCAGAGTCCGAGGCAAAGCATTGCTCAAAGTTCTAATTTATTAGTAGAGCCATGTTGGCACATGTGAGAAACCCGAATCTGACACTACAAGGGTTTCTCCACCCAGTTGAAAGATCAAGCCCCTTGTCCCCACACCCACAAGTTCATCACGTTAGCCAGTCGCCTTCTGCCAGCGTGTCAGTTACTCCCATCAGCTTCCGAGCAGGTGCTGGACAAAGGATGACCTTGAGAGTCTAAAGGAATTTGTTATGGCTACAGGTTTACATCCCTCATGCAACAGCCCCTCCCAAATTCCCACAGCAAGAATACATTCTCAAGCGTAAAGTGTGGCAGGCCAAAGTCTCTAATAAAATATGGCTTCGGCCTGACATTGGTTTAGTTTGGGATGAAGATAGTCAGTATCTCCTTGTTGATGGCTTAGCACGTCACGGTAGACCAAACAAAGATGGTTTCCAAAGATGGAAATATTCTCTTCTAAAGATGGTTGATCCCATAAGCCAGGGGTGTCAAACTCAAGGCCCATGGGCCAGATGTGGCCCACGATGTGGTCGGATTCGGCCCGTGGGGCCATCCCAGTCTACCCACATCGCTTCGTCCCAGTCTATCCAATGCAAAGAGGAAACATGCCAGCAGTTTGGGGAGTGGCGTCAAGCTGGCCACGCCCACCCAGTTGGCCACGTCCAGTGAGTGGCGTCAAGCTGGCCACACCCACCCAGTTGGCCGCCCCCCCCCAGGTCAACTACAGCCCTGATGTGGCCCTCAATGAATTTGACAACCCTGCCATAAGCCATAGATAAGTCATGATTTAGTTCAACATGGATACAGACCAGCCTATCCCCAGTCAGATTTAATTTTCTTTTCTGCCCAAGCAAGTGAACATCAGCTTGGCGTGAGAAGCTTCACAGAAGAAAGTCCAAGGTAAAGGAGAAGATGAAAATCATGGAAAAAAACCAACCTACCTGATGCGCAGGGGCTCCAGGCGCCAGAGGGATCGGGCCTGGGAACAGACAGGACCTCCTTCATAGTTCACCACCCTGCAGAAGAAAGTTTAAAACGAGGGTGGGACTTAGCTAACAGATCCTTGAGTAGGATTCAGTGGCCAAATTCCCACTTTAGGCGACGTTTTCAAGGGGTCTGTTTATGGCAGGGGTCTCCAAACGTGGCAACTTTAAGACTTGTGGACTTCAACTCCCAGAATTCCTCAACCGGGCCAAGTCCACAAGTCTGAAATTTGCCAAATTTGGACACTCTTGGTTTATGGCTTCACGCAACATCTGAATCCAGCCAATATGGCTTGCAAATGTGGTTGACTATGCACTCCACACGCCACAACTTGCTTCCAGAAGTTGTAAGTGCTCCAAAAGTTTTAAAGAAGAGATTGGACAGCCATTTGTCTGACATGGTATAGGGCAGTGATGGGGAACCTTTTTTTGCTCGGGTGCCAAAAGGGCGCGCGCGAGCGCAATAGCGCACGCACGCGTGCCCACACCCATAATGCAATGCTCTTCCCCCGTGCATGCACACACAAACACCCCCCCGCTCCCCCCCCCGCGCATGCACACAGACCTTACTGAAGCCTCCGAACTTCCGGTAGGCCCGTTGGGCCGTTTTTCGCCTTCACCAGGTTTCGGGAGGCTTTCCTGAAGCCTGGGGAAGGCGAAAAACAGCCCAACGGGTCCAAAGGAAGTTCATTTCCGAACTTCCGGTAGGCCCGTTGGGTCCGTTTTTCACCATCCACAGGCTCCTGAGGGTTTCCTGAAGCCTGGGGAGGGCGAAAATAGCCTCCCCCTGCCCTCTGGAAGGCCGAAAATCAGCTGGCCAGCGTGCACATGCGCGCTGGAGCTGACATAGGGCAACGCCTCGCGTGCCCTCAGATATGGCTCCGCGTGCCACCTGTGGCACGCGTGCCATAGGTTCCCCATCACGGGTATAGGGCCTCCTACCTGAGCAGCGGGTTGGATTAGAAGACCTCCAAGGTCCCTTCCAACTCTGTTATTCTGTTCTGTTAAGGCCTGCCTATTCACCTCTGGCTCGACTCAGGAGACCCACCTGCGTTGCTCTTCATTCTGGTCCGTGGTGGAGATGGTGAGGCATTCATCCATGTGGCCGTGGAAGAGGCGCATGACATGGCCACCAGTCACACATCCTTGGGGGCAGAGAGAGGAGACAGCAAAGTGAGTCAACAACCATCTCCAGATCCTGAGATGGCCACAGGGCAAGATGGAATTAAGGGCCAAGGTCAACCCAACTCCCATCCCAATGCGCAGCAATGCCCCATTGCTTCCACAGCCCATGGGCCACCTTTACTGAAAACTTCCACCACATTATCTGAAATCTTTGAAGGCCAAAGAAACTCTATCCCACCCACACACAAAAAACACACACCTTCCTCGCAGCCAGAACTGATGGGGTTCATGTTCCAAAGTGTTTGCATGAAGGAGGCATCGGCTTGAAGTTCTCCACTGGCGGTGGACAAGTGCTGGAGAAGACAAAGGCCACCCACGTCAATGGTCAGGCCAGAAGGAAAGAGCGGCCGGGAGGGGGGGGGGAGGGGAGATTGTTTGTTTCCCAGAGCAAGGTTCAATTAAAGTAAAGCAACAACAACATGTGCTGAAGTTGGTGTTTCACTGTGGTTAAGATGCTGGCCTGGAAACTAGGAGACTGTGAGTTCTAGTACCGCTTTAGGTATGAAAGCCAGCTGGGTGACTTTGGGCCAACACCAGGAGACTGTGAATTCTAGTCCTGCCTTAGGCCTGTAAGCTGGCTGGGTGACTTTGGGCCAATCACCAGGAGACTGTGAGTTCTAGTCCCACCTTAAACATGAAAGCAACTGGCTGACTTTGGGCCAATCACTAGGAGACAGTGAGTTCTACTACCGCTTTAGGCATGAAAGCTAGCTGGCTGACTTTGGGCCAATCACCAAGAGACGGTGAGTTCTAGTGCTGCCTTAGGCATGAAAGCAACTAGGTGACTTTGGGCCAATCACTAGGAGACAGTGAATTCTAGTCCTGCCTTAGTCATGAAAGCTGATTGGGTGACTTTGGTCCAATCGCTCACTCTCTTTCTCTTGGCCCAACCCATCTCAGAGGGTTGTTGTTGTGAGGAAAACAAGAGTAGGAAGGAATAGTAGCTATATTCCATGTCTTGAGTTACTTCTAAAGTAATATAGATAAAAAAATGTAACAAATAAATAATCCCTTTTCTTGAAGACTGTGGCAGGCCTGAAGGCCCAACATAAAAGATGGCTTCCAGGCCATCTCAACCTGATCAACGTCAACACCCAGAATTCCCTAGCCAGCCTGGCCGGCTAGGGAATTCTGGGAGTTGAAGTCCACCCGTCTTAAAAGTTGCCAAGGAAAACCGTCCTACAGGTTTCACCCGCAACCTGAACATCCGCCTCAAAGGCACCACCGCCATTTTGGACACGCACCAGATACCGCTCAGAGGAGACGCTGACAAGGATGAGGTCGTCCCCCACTCGCACCTTCTCCCCTTCCGACCGCTGCTTTGAGGCAGGGTGGATGGTCCACCAACACGCTTCCCCTGCGGATGGGAGAAGGAAGAATCGTGGGCAGCTATCCAAATGGCCGCTGAGAATCCAAGCCCATTTTCAGCACAGCCATGCAGCATTCCTTCCCCGGGTCGACCTGGCGGGGGACGATGGGCATTGTTGGCCAGCCTTTCAGAAAAGAAAGATGGCAGCCAACGCCGGGGTGGTTTCGGAAGGCGGGGAGAAGAGGGTGGCTCTCTTTCTGTTCGTTAGTTCCATCATGCTTTGGCATCCCACACAGCTGCTTACTCCTTGTCCAATGCAAAAGGAAAGTAAACCATGCAAATTATGCAAAAGTATGCAAATTATGCATGGAGGGAGGCCTCGGTATGAAATGACATTTCTAGCTGGAGAACTCATGCAGATCACAAAACTCTGCTTCTACGTGGCACCCAGTTTCGGTTACAGGTTGTCTTCAACTTACAACCGCAATGGGGACCAGAATTTCCATCGCTAAGCAAGGTGGTTGCTAAGTGAGCCGTGCCCAGTTTTTGCCACGGTTGTTAAGCGAATCACTGCACTTCAGTGAATCACAGACTCGTTAACGAGAATCCAGCTCTGCTTATCTGGCTGGGAAAGTCGCAAATGGCGGTCCCATAACCCCAGGAGGCTACAAATGTCATTAAGTACAGGTAAGTCCTCGACTTACGACCACAATTGAGCCCAGAATTTATGTGGCTGAGAGAGAAAGGTGTTAAGTGAGGTTTTTTGTCCCATTTTACGGCTTTTCTTGCCACATTTGTTAAGCGAATCACTGCGGTTGTTAAATTAGTTATGTAGTTGTTAAGAAAATCAGGCTTCCCACATTGACTTTCCTTGTCAGAACCTGACTGGGAGACACTGCAACCGTCATAAATATGAGTCAGTTGTCAAGCATCCGAACGTAAATTGCGTGCTGCAACGGTCATAAGTGTGAAAAATGGTCATAAGTCACTTTTTTCAGTGCCGTTGTCACTTCGAGCGGTCACTAAATGAACTGTTGTAAGTCGAGGACTAGCTGTGCATACTGGTAGCCATCTGCCTGAATTTTGGTCCCATGGGGATGCTGCAATGGCCGTAAGTGCGAAGACAGGCTGTAAGTCACTGTTTTTCAGTGCGGTCATAACCTTAACAATTCACTAAACGAATGCTTGCTACCTGTACCTGGGTAGGTGGCTAATGAGGATGATAAGAAAATGAGAACAAGAACAACAATGCATAAATTGTACACTGCTCAGAGCATAAATAAAGTATAAGAAGTATAAATACATATTAATACATAAAAACCTAACCCAAACTGCATTTACTTTAAGCTGCTTAAAATTCTTTGTGGGGAGACACAGAAAAATTGGAATAGACCCATGTAGAATCTGATAGGTAAATTCTTCCTCCCCGTCCCTTCAAACCATCCCATACAATCCCAGAACCGTGGGGCTGTAAGGAACCTCAAAGGTCATCTAGTCTAACCCTCTGCATCCTACAAGAAAACCCATCAGGCCCCCAATTGTTCCCTTGAGAGCTCAGCCACGTCACATACCTGAAGCATCTTCTTGAAGGCCCACGTCAAAGGCGAGTTTATCCGTCAAGGAACGTGAGGTGGTCAAGCAGCTTAAATACTAAACGTTGGGAAGAAGAAAGGTTCCTTATAAGTCAGGATTCCTGGCTTGCATATAAGCCAGGATTCCTGGCTTGCATATAAGCCAGGATTCCTGGCTTATCTCAAATACAAAAATCAATACAAAAAAATAGTCTAGACCAGGAGTGTCAAATCTTAGCGACTGGTGGACTTCATTTCCCGGCTGGGGAATTCTGGGAATTGAAGTCCACAGGTCTTCAAGTTGCCAAGGTTGGACACCCCTGGTCTAGACAATGTGATGACTGGCCACAAGTGTGGGGAGTTTGTTGACGCAACTTATGTTTCAGACAAAGAAAACTAGATTGAGATTGTTCCGGTAACGTACCACGGAGTTTAGCCTGCCTTTAAATCAACCTTGGCCACTTTAAGGTGAGTGGACTTCAACTCCCAGAATTCCCCAGCCAGCGTGTCGAAATCCGCCTGTCTTAAAATTGGCAAAGTTGAGAAACACTATGGTAGGGTTTTGTGATGGCGAAACTATAACCAGGTTCAAAAACAGGAGGAGGGAACATTATGTCTGTTTGCTGCCTTCAATTATTTATACATTAATAAAGGCAGGATGAAAATATATATTTTAAAAAGAGGATTCCCGCCCCTGCTTTTGACTTAATCAACATTAGCTGTTTATTCCTGGTCTGTGAACTTGGGTACTAAATATCCCACCTCCAATGTCCCATTTCTGCTCCTCTTTGCATGATTACACGGCTGAAACCTTCACTTATTCTCTATCGCCATGCTGAACATCAAGCAACGTAGGCTGGTGGGAATTCTACTCTTTGTACTCCCAATTGATCTGGAATGGTCCATTTTGGATCAAGGGTGTATTAGGATTTGGTCCTTCCAACATCATCTTAGCAGTCTCCTTGAACCGTTGTCGCCTTTGAAACCCCGAAAGGTCATTTGAAGAGAGTCAAATCAGATGCCGAGATGCCAGCCACAGGTTGGAGGCAGAATCTTCTGAGAAGATAGGATTGAAAACTTCGGACTGATCCAATGAGTTGATGCTAAGGTCAGGATTGCAACGTCCACCAGCAATCAATTCATTCTGGGCTATCAAATCTAAGCAGCAGCAATGGGACATCTCAAACAAGTGGTTTCATCCAAAGCGAACATCTGCTTGGCTAAAAGGGTGACCAATTCAGGCCTTCTTCTGGTGGTGAACCTCCATAGCTAGGGCTCTCCTAGGAACGGTGACACAGAAGGCAAGGAACAGCCAGCACCACCCCACCTCAGATGACCTCAGCTTCTTTACTTAGAACTTCAACTTGGCCTCCAGAACATCTCCCAGCCTTTTCAAACCTTGACGTTCACTTGACGGAGAACTACGATCCAGCCCCTCAAAGCTTTCCTTTGAGATTCCTTGCAATTTTTACACCCCACCCCCCCACCCCCCCTTGGTAGCAAACAGATGACTCAGAGTTTGAAAATAAACCTGCTTGGCTTTGACCCAAAATGGCCCTGGTTGCCACTGTGTGACAGCGCCGCTCCGCTGGGCTTGTGTAGAGTCACCTTGCTCTGTGCTGAAGCTCCCCAGCCCTCCCCTGTCCCCGTGTCGGAATCCACAGCTTCCTTGAATTCCATTCCCCCCCCCCTTACCATGCCGCTGTGGGAATGCCGGAGAAGAATAGCGTGTCCATACAGCAGAGTCCGATGTCCACCTCCTTGTGAGGACTGGAGGATGACAAGGCAAAAGATAAACCCAAATCACACAAGGCATTTGACAGCTGTACCTGTGGAATGTTCAACCTGGAGCTCATTCAAGTCCATGCACCCAACCCACAACAACTATCACCAGCTTTCGGCTTCTACATGACTGACAAGATCCTAGACCTCGTGGTTGACCAAACAAGAAGGCGAGACGTTCAGAGGTAGGATTGAAACCTACTAACCAAAAGGTAAGATGGCAACCATCTCTAAGTCAAGCTTGACCCTTGGTTAGTTATGGGTGTCCATGTAGTTCTCTTGGCAACAATATAGTTTTCCATTGGTTTTTTGTTTTTGTTTTTTTGAGATCTTGCTGATCTCCCATCCAAGTGACTAACCAGATCTAACCCTGCTTAGCTTTCCAAGATCAGCCAAGAGCGAACAGATGGTGTAATTTCTTCAACTCAACATGTTAGGGGAGGGGTGGGCAGTTAATTTTCGCAAGGGGCCACATGTGAAACAGGGACCGTTGTGGAGGGCTGAACCAATAGGGCCACTGCTGTTGCCACCACTGCCATGGGCAGGACAGGGACAGCCAAAGGACCGGATGTGGCCCACGGGCCGTAGAGTGCCCAAGTCTATGTTACGGTGTAGTAAAAAGCACAATTACTTATATTTGACTTCTGCATAGCAATAGCAATAGCACTTAGACTTATATACCGCTTCACAGTGCTTTACAGCCCTCTCTAAGTGGTTCACAGAGTCAGCCTGTTGCCCCCAACAATCTGGGTCCTCATTTTACCCACCTCGGAAGAATGGAAGGCTGAGCCAACCTTGAGCCGGTGAGATTTGAACAGCCGAACTGCAGCTAGCAGTCAGCTGAAGTAGCCTGCAGTACTGCACTCTAACCACTGCACCACCTCGGCTCTTACCTACTGCACTTCTCAGGAGTCGGGAAAGTAGATGTTAAAATTGTGGGATGCCTTCAAGAATCAACAGACCCCCCCCCATCTTTCTATCAGACACGCTACCATTCAAGGTCACCATGGTGTATGGCCAAGTTCTCCTCACCATCCGGGCTAGACAACCCAACAATTGGTTTCCCGTGTGGCACGCATGGAAACACAGGTTTGACCATTTCCATAAGAGACCGTCCTGGTAAGTTATGTGTTCATCTCCACATGAGATATCCCCCACATAACGCCGTAGGTCTTCCATCTCCTGGAAGAGATGGAAGAGTGTCTCTGGAGCAACTAAGCATTTGATGCCAAATGGACTTGGGAGTTGCAACTCAAACACAACAGCCAAAACTGCATTTTCACCCAAGTCAAAGGGGCAGAGATGCTTAGTTGGGGGGGAAGGACTGGAGGCTACTTGGCTCTTTCCACCACTGTGTAGCTACGTTGGGCCAGACCAGTTGCAAATCCTTCCCCCTCACTAAAATTTCAGCCAAGGCTTTGTATGCCCTCCTACGTATGTTGATGCAGCAGTTGCAATCCAGTTCCAAAACAAAAATCTGATTTTGTCTTGATCTTGATTTTTGCAGTGATCAGGAACAATATACAGGGAGTCCTCAACTTACAACCGTCCGTTTAGTGACCGTTCAAAGCGACAATGGCACTGAAAAAGGGGACTTATGACCGTTGTTCACACTTACGACCGTTGTAGCATCCCCATGGTCATGTGACTTGCATCTGGATGCTTGACAACTGACTCACATTTATGACAGTTGCAGTGTCCCGGGGTCATGTGATCCCCTTTTGCAACCTTCTGACCAGCAAAGTTAATGGGGAAACCAGATTCACTTAACGACCGTGTTACTAATTTAAGAACGGCAGTGATTCATTTAACTGTGGCGAGAAAAGTCGTAAAGTGGAGCAAACTCGCTTAACAAATTTCTCACTTAACAACATAAATGTTGGGCTCAATTGTGGTCGTAAGTCAAGGACTACCCGTATACATTCGATATTACAATGAGCCATACCACTGCAGGGTATGTGGTCAGAGGTTATACACAACGTGATTATTATTTCAACTGTTTTAGTGTCATGTTTCCAACCACGGTGGCTTGTATCACTCTGATGGGTCTGAAGAACCATTTAATGACAGAATGTCACTCGTTACTATACGATGCATATTATAACTGAGCAATTAATATGGTTGTGCTGTTTAAAACACGGTATGATGTGTTTGACCATTAGCACGGAAGACAGATAACAGTGGTGGATAATGTTAAATAAATACATGAGTTGCATTCTACCAAATATAATGCCAAAACTCAGTTAAAGCTCAAATGTCTATGAAGATTTTCAGACATCTGGGTCATAGTTGCATCAAAAGTGGTTGTTATTTTTTAAAAAGGCAACTGGACTGATTATTATTTTTTTTGAGGAAGAAGAAGAAGAAAAAAGATGTTTCGCTTCCTATCCTGGAAGCTTCCTCAGTGTCATCCTATCCTGATGAAGCTTCCAGGATAGGAAGCGAAACATCTTTTTTCTTCTTCCTCAAAAATAAAAATAAAAATCAGACCAGTTGCTTTTTTTCAAAAATAAAAACCGCTTTTGACTCAGTTAAAGCTCAAGTCAGAATTTTCTCCTAAGGCTAAAATAGATTTGCTCTTACCCTGTAGGAATAAAGATTGCCATCTCTATTAATTCATAATAAAACACTATGAAATTTATTGCTTGGGGAGATTTCCACGATGTCCCAATCTCCTGTCTTTTAGCACGTGCCTCAAAATGTGGACCTCACCACCTTGGGAAGAGAGTTCAACTCCTGCATCTTATATCTCAAGGTGCATACAATGAGTGACATCCTCAAAGGATGGGTCTGTCTGAGCCGTGTCTGCACAGATGTGACCAGATCACTGACTCACTGCAGAAAATGCCGCCCCCCCCCCAAAAGTCAGAAGCTCCAAAGCACACTCAGGAACGTCTAATTATGTCATGTATTCTTGCAACCATAAAACTCACATCACGTGAGCATGGACCCAACTGCTATGTAGACATCATAGCAGGCCATTAGGTCCAGATTATTGGGATAGAGCAAAGGTCCTCAAACTTGGCGACTTTAAGACTTGTGGACTTCAACTCCCAGAATTCTCCAGCCAGCATAGCTGGCTGGAGAATTCTGGGAGTTGAAGTCCACAAGTCTTAAAGTCGCCAAGTTTGGGGATCCCTGGGTTAGAGCTTTGAGACCAGAGCAGCTGTAGTCCAATACAAGCCTGGAATTGTTACTGCAGAATTCAAATGACTGTATGACACAGAATTTTAACCTTCTCTTCCTTGGGATCAAATTATCTAGAATAGGGCAGGATTCATATCCTCCTAGCTTAGCTACCTTGTAAACTGCTCCTTCTTCTAACAGCTCCTTCTGGGGTCCGCCCATTCCCCCCCCCATTTTATCCCAACAAAACAGCAAGAAAACAGATGTTCCCATTTGGCAGGTTCAGCATGGGTTGCTTGTCAACTAGGATTTCATGGATGCTCCTCTCCCAAAACTTGAACGGGGTTGAGGGATATGATAAGAGACAAGTTCATTCCCCTTAGAAAGGCTGTTATGAACCTTCCTCGAACCCATAAAATTGCTTCTGGGTTCAAGATTTTGGTAAGTTGAGGCAGATCACGTCCCATCCCAGGATAGAGAGCTTCTCCCTCCCAACCCTCCGTTGTCAAGTGCAAACCACCATGTTTCTTTCGTCACACTCCATTCTACACCCAACCCGTGGAGGATTTTCCAGAAGGAAAGAGGACTTCACTGATAGGAACCATGCAATGAAGTGAGAAGGGACACAGGGACAAATCTGGGAAACCACAACCATCAGTGGAGAAGTCCAATGGGAAGGAAAATGGGTTGAAAACGTGGAAGGAAGGAAGGAGGAGGAGGTACAAGGGAGGGAGAGAAAGATTACTGGAGGGAGAGGACAAGGGGATCCCACCTGGTTTTCAACAAGACCCATCACTAAGAACTGTGGGGTTGGCAAGGCCCACCCAACTTCACAAACTGTCACATTGCCCTACATTTTCATAGGAATCCCCATCTGCTCCAAAGCTTTTGTTCATGAAGGAGAACCTGCCTGTGGGACAGTTGTGGGAATGGGGACACGATAAAACACAAAACATAACCAGGCCCGCTCCAGATCCTGCCCCCCTTTGTGAGAATGCTGGCTCAGGTCTGGGAGATGTTTCTCAATATATCTGTATGGTAGCTGATAGGTAGCATAATTTAGAACAGGGGTCCCCAAACTTGGCAACTTTAAGACTTGTGGACTTCAACTCCCAGAATTCTCCAGCCAGCTATGCTATGCTGGCTGGAGAATTCTGGGAGTTGAAGTCCACAAGTCTTAAAGTTGTCAAGTCTGAAGACCTCTGATTTAGAAGAAAGGCACGTTAGGTATTTGGGGATCCTATGTCAGGCTTGGAAGATCAGGTCCACATTTTAAGATCCAATTAAACTGATTTATTGCTAATCATGCCAATGCAAAGGGAATCTTCTCAACTAATGGTTACCACCTGCTTGGAATTAGAAAAGGGTCTGTAGGAGAAGACCAGGCTGAAGCCAAGGGTGAGATCAGTCCCTACACCCCCAAAAGAGATCTAAGTCCAGCCCCCCCCCTGAAGTCCATTGATTCTTATCTGGAACTGACCATTATAGATCAGGTTCTTGGGTATAGGTTGCAAGGAATAAATTCTCAGGGCTTTTGAACTCTTATCTTGGCTCCTGGTTTCTTGTGCCTATAGGATCAATGGAATTCAAGGGAGGTTGGACTTAGTTGACTACGTAAAGGATTCTAGGCTGATCTCTCTTTTAACTCCACCCCAGATTCTTCCACTCCTATTTGTATGGAGTTTGGGGTTAGAGGGTTTTAAGAGGCCAGATACCTCTCTTACCATCTGAAGGTACTTCATATGCCCAGTTCACCCTTCAAGCTATCTCAATGCTCTTTCCCAAATGGGCCCTTGACTCTTAACATAGCGTGAACAGCCTGGAATGTCCTTCAAACAAAAGCACGTAGGGGTCCTGCTAGGTTAACGCCCCACCGTCCTACGGCAAGTCTTCTTGAAATCTGTCACTTGTCTATTACGGGTTACATTTGAGGAGGTGGGAACCCCGAGGAGGAAAACAGGAACTGGGAGGCACACATCAAAACAGGGTAGGGAGAAGGGGGAGAAAAAGGTTTAGAAGGAAGGGCATGAGGAGATGGGATCACGGCAGCGGCTGAAGGTAGCACCTACCCACTTGTCCAAGTCAACACCCTAGAGGGTCAGTCGGCAGATTTGAGAAGCCAAAGAAAAGAAGAGGGAGAGAAGGTGAACCATTGATGATTACTCAGACCAAGGGCCAACGGGCATCGCGGGATACCTGAGGCTTGCTGGATGTCTCCCTTCACCCCTTAAAAGGACCCCCCACCTTCCATTCATTCACCATTCAAGACGCCCATCGGGTTCTCCCCACTGGGAGAAAGCGGAGAACGTACCCAGGACACGCTCAGCCTCCAGTGAGGACCATGGGATCAAACCAGGAAGTGACCATGATCAGATCTTGGTTTTTCACCACTGCAGTTTTAGAGGGGAAATATTTTTGCATTCCACCAGCTGTTTGAGAAGCAAAAATCAAATTGGCCAGGAGCCTCTTCTTTCAGTACAGCTCTGGGGTTTCTGCTGGTCAGGTAGCTTTCCGTGACTTAGCACCGTTAAGAAATTAATAACTTTGCTTGCCCACTAAAGCCGTTTAGGTGAAAGCTAGTTTTCCACAAGCAGCTAGGTGCAATTAAATTTGAGACTGTGCACAGAGTTCCTAATGGAGAAGATCCCCAATTGAGGATAAGACTCTCTCTCATATTTCTACAGTACAGTATTTATTCACATGTACCAGACCACCCTGTAATGTTAATTAAAATGTAAAAGGAGTATCTGTAATGACTGACATCACATCATCATCCTCTTTTAACGACCTCATAATCCCTTGCGGGGTGGAGTCTGAATGGAGCAGAGTGTTTACTGGCCGGATGCCCTTCCTGTTGCCAACGCGGAGTTTTATTCAGCAGATATATTCTCAGTGTGCTCAGAGAGAGAAATATCTGCCTCTACCTAGGATCGAACTCACAACCTCCTGATTGTGAGGCGAGAGCTCCACCTCTAGGCCACCGCACCACCCTAATGACTGACATCATATATATTTATTTAATTCAATTTGGTGCCAGCCAACTCCAGAGTGACTCTTCCCCGGTCTTCAAACCCCATCCACCCAATTCCAATGCCAATGTGCCCCCTCTTCATCCAAGCTACAATGCAGGATTCTATTGTAATGGTATGTGGGGATGACCTTGGGAGACAGAAGGAAGAGAGGCAGGCTAGGCAACAGTCAGATAAGAGGCAGCTCAGCCCATGGAAGAAATAAGGATGTTAGCAAACATCTCAGAAGACACCCTCCCTAGTTTCTGAGACTGCATAGGTGAGGGGGCAAAAATGTACTTTAAGGCTTGCAAGATTCTGTTAATGTAACCATATAATAAAGGCAGAGCTATAGCACTCCTGGGTGTGCTTCTTATCTGGACTACCTCACAAGGCTAGCATGTGTCTATATGCATAGCTTTTGTGCCGGACGCATGAAAGAGAAGCATACTTGTAGAAGATACTTGTAGCTCTCTTGAATACACACACACACACATTCTCATCCATGGAGGCCACACCAAGAGCTACCTTTCTAACTCACTGCCCCCAAAGGAAGGAAAATGTTCCCCTTCTTACCTCGACACCGGCTTCCACTGTATTGGCCAGCATTTCCTGCAGGGCTCGTACGGACAAGGATTGTTCCAAACTGAAGCAACATATTGCCAGATCTGGAGGGACTTTCTGTGTGGGGATAGAAAACTAGGTGTGATTTCTATCGACTGTTTTTTACAAACGATTTGCCACCACAACCACCTGGTCACAACAAAAAGTATAAAATAAAACTTTGCAAGCTCATCAAAAATCCAAGACATGATTCCAGTTTGGTCTAGTGGTTAAGGTCCCAGGTTAGAAAGCAAGAGACCCTGAATTCTAATCCTGCCTTAGCTATGAAAGCCAGCTGGGTGACTTTGGGCCAATCACCAGGAGATAGTGAGTTCTAGTTCACCATACTTATAAAGTCATAAAGGCAGGATAAAAATCTAATAAAAGAAATAAATGAAAAACCTGGTCAAATCTGGCCAATCCATCCATGGAAAGAAAGGCAATTTCTCCAGACCGATAAGACTTCAATACCTAATTCCCAGTATGAAAGCAGGTGGCCGCAGGTCATGGAGGGCAGGTTAAGCTGTTGTTTATACACCTTTCCACTCTCACACCTGTGTCACCTGCCTCGGTACGCACCTGAGCATTAGAGGTACGTTCCAGAAAACAGAGCCGATTTCCAAAGCCTTCGGTAGCCAGACATAACTTCAGCTGTTCGTTGAAGACTACAGCGGAACATTGCAGGACAACCTCATCATCCTAAGGGAGGGGGGAAAAATTGTTCAGAATTATACATATTTTAGGTCACTCCTGTTGGAATTCCAATAGGAATATGAAACTGCTACTCTTCAAAAACATTTTTCAAACTTGGCAACCATGCTGGCTGGGGAATCCTCGGAGTTGCAGTCCACCCATCTTAAATTTCGAAGGTTGAGAAACACTGCCTCCCCCCCCCCCACCCCCTGCATGTGGTCAACTTAAAACCCTAGTAAGACCACACCTGGAATACTGCGACCAATTTTGGTCCCCATACCACAAAAAAGATGTTGAGACTAAGGTGATCAAAGGCCTGGAGACTAAAACATAGGAAGAACGGCTGCAGGATTTGTGTTTGGCTAGTCTAGAGAAAAGAAGAATTAGGGGTGACATCATAGCAGTGTTCCAGTATTTCAGGGGCTGCGCCAAAGAAGAGAGGGTCAAATTATTCTCCAAAGCACCGGAGGGCAGGACAAGAAACAATGATTGGAAACTCATCAAGGAGGGAAGCAACCTGCAATTAAGGAGAAACTTCCTAACAGTGAGGACAATTAACCAGCGGAACAGCTTGCCTCCAGAAATTGTGGGCGCTCCATCACTGGAGGTTTTTAAGAAGAGACTAGGCAGTCACTTATCTGAAATGGTATAGGTTCTCCTGCTTGAGCAGGGGGCTGGACTAGAAGACCTCCAAGGTCCCTTTCAACTCATTCATACTGTTCTATTACCATGGGATATATTTTAAAATTTATATTCCAAAGGCATGATAATAAATCAAAATGTTATTTCTCTGGGACACGTTCTCACAGCCTTCCTGGTTGCAATATGGTTTATGTCATTTATTTGCTTTTAAGATTTGCAAGGCTACTCAACAAAAAACAATAGGGCTCTGGATGGCATACAGCATGAAAAAAAAAAAAACCCAATAGAAAAAGAAAAAAAATTAAAAACTTCACTCTATAACAATCTTTATCCATTGCATCCTGGTTCTGTTGTAAAACATCTACATAACCGAAGCCATCACTCTCCCAGTTTGCAACCACGTGCCTCTAAAAGCAGCATGGCATTTTAAAAAATCCAACAAGAAAACATTTATTTGTGAAAAAGTTTCCGTAACTAGGAAAAGGTCTCACGTCAGAAAAGTGAACGAAAGCAAAGATGTTTAAAAGCATGTCCGCCAAATGTTGGAAATGTAATCAGATACCGGGTTCATATTATCATATGTGGTGGACATGTCCAAAGGCAAAAAAAAAAAAATACTGGACAAAAGTACATCCATGGTTAGAAAAAAATGGTAAAGCAACATATAGATTTAAAACCAGAAATATTCTTGTTGGATATTCTACTGGAAGAATACAATAAAGGGAATACATATTTAATTTTACATGTGTTAACAGCAGCGAGAATTGCTTTTGCACAACAGTGGAAAAATGAAGAGATCCTGACAGATGAAAGAGTAATCAAAAAAATATCAGAATGCGCAGAGATGGATAGATTAACACTTAAAATTAAGGAGAAGGAAGAAACAGAATATTTTTTAACATGGGATTTGTTTTACCAAGGGTTAGCTGACAGAAACAGAAGTTAGAAATTTAAAAGTTTAATGATCAATTATACAATGAAGATTTATTATTATTGTTATTATTATTATTATTATTATTATTATACTTTATTCATTAAACATGAAACTCAGTCAACTGAACATTCAAAAATGCATCACAAATACCATTGACTGGTGCTAATGGTTGATACGGGTTGCTGCCAGCGTCCTAGGTATCAACCAAGTACCTTCTTAAGATGTACGATGTTCCGAGTAGCGTAAGTTTTTGCAGTTCCGCTGGTGTTATTGCAGGAAGCTGCAATTTGTTTATGTATTTTATAAAATTCTTGGACATGGTACCAAGTGCCCCGATGACAATGGGTATCACTGTTACATGTTTCATCCATAATCGTGTAGTTTCAATGGCCAGGTCGCGATATTTCATGATTTTTTCAAGTTCTTTGTCTTCGACTCTGGTGTCTCATTATTGTTGTTGTTGTTGTTATTGTTATTATTATTATTATTAGATTATTACTAATGCTATGGATATTATTGTTATTATTACTAGTATTATTTCTCAAAATTAATTGTACCCAGACAACACACTGTTCATGTAGATATTGAGTTTTTATGTTTACTAAAAAAAAATGTATAAATAAAATTTAAAAAAAGAAAAAAAAGAAAAGTGAATGAAAGCATCTTTGTCAGTTGACTTATTGTATGAGCTGCTTCAGGTCTGGCTCGGTTCATTGCAATGGTCTCTATACCTAGGATTCCCTGCGTAAACTGTAAATCATAGTTTAGCTCTAACTGTACTTCATGTACACATAGGTTACAAGATGGTGGCTGTAGTTACTGTGCCTGGAACACTGGTTCAAATCTCACCACTGCATATGGCTTGGGAGAAGGGATTTCAACGAAGGGAAAACACAAATAATAATTATAATAATAAACAGACAAGCACTTGCCACACTACACCCCAGACTTAACCATTGTTGACAGGAAAAGATAAAATAATCTGGATAGTGAACAAGGCAATGCCTGGAGGGACCGGAATAGAAAGAAGATAACAAAATACAAAGACCTGCAAATAAAAAATAGAAACTAATCAAGGAGAAAACCAACCTAGAAGAAATTTCCTGACAGTTAGAACAATAAATCGGTGGAACAGCTTTGCCTCCAGAAGTTATGGATGCTCCAACACTGGAAGTTTTTAGAATAGAATGAATGAGCTGGAAGGGACCTTGGAGGTCTTCTAGTCCAGCCCCCTGCTCAAGCAGGAGCATTTCAGATAAGTAGCTGTCTAGTCTCTTCTTAAAAACCTCCAGGGATGGAGTACCCACGATTTCTGGTGGCAAGCTGTTCCGCTAGTTAATTGTCTTCACAGTTAGGAAGTTTCTCCTTAATTCCAGGTTGCTTCTCTCTTTGATTAGTTTCCAACCGTTGTTTCTTGTCCTGCCCTTCGGTGCTTTGGAGAATAATTTGACCCCCTCCTCTTTGTGGCAGCCCCTCAAGTACTTTTAAGAAGAGATGGGACAACCATTTGTCTGAAATGGGATAGGGTTTCCTGCCTGAGCAGGGGGTTGGACTAGAAGACCTCCAAGGTCCTTTCCGTTATTTCTTTATTCTGTTATGCTATTACACTTTTCTGTTATTCTGTTATTCATTAGAAGTAGATCGACTGTGGCAAAAGAAAGCAAAGTACCAATAGTAATAGCTGCCAAGGGTGCAAAGTCATCATCAGTCAATTGTGAAAGGCAGCTTTACTTGAAACAGCTTACATCTTGTGAAGAGACCTTCAAGACCATCAAACAACGTCTGCCTCTCCCAGGTCCTTGGGAAGGACTCGAGAAGTGGACAAAAATGCCAGATCCAGTCTAAACACCTGGTTGACTGCGTGACAACCCATCATTTATGAAACCTGTAGGCCAGCAGACTCCGAACGACTCTGGGTGACTCCCAACAGTGAAACCAAGAAATTGCAATAATAAAATCCGAAAACATGAAAAATGATGAACGTGGAAATCCGCTGTTCCTCTAAAAATCACTGCCAGATAAAACAAAATAAAAAAATCAGATTGCATACATCTTCTGGGTTAGAAGGTCTATTTTTCGAGCTGGGCTTCCTGTCCTTCAACAATTCCCCCCCACCCCCCCCACCCCAAAATCAGAATCGAAGTGGTGCAAAGCCGGCTTCGTTCATGGCCATCGAACTGGACTTTCAGAGGGAGAAGACTTCCTATCAGCCCAGCTGCCAGAACTGGCAGCCTTCATCGATCAAAGGCACCGTGAAGAAAACCTGCAGCGCCAGTGCAGGGAATTAAAGACGGGGAGGCACGTGCACACCAGCCAAAGAGCTGAGATGCGCAACCAAGGATGGAGACCTTGGAACACAGCCACGATGGGGAAGGTGACTCAGGAAGGAGCCAGGACGAGGACATCAGCGTCCTCCATCCAGCTGACAGATGCTTCTCCACCCTGCTGGTGTAGACAACGCGGGCCGAGAATCCTCATCATCTACTTTGAATGACCCCATAATCCCTTGCGAGGTGGAGTCTGGGCAACTGATAGGAGCTAGCAGAGTGTTTACTGGCCGGATGCCCTTCCTGGTCGCCAACGCAGAGTTTTGTTCAGCAGATATATTCTCATTGTGCCGAGAGAGAGAAATACCTGCCTCTACCTCGGATCGAACACACAGCCTCCTGATTGTGAGGCGAGAGCTCCACCTCTAGGCCACCACAACACTCTCGATGCGGGCCGAGAACGAGGATGGGAAATCAGGATACTCCTTGACTTACAACCATTCTTTCAGTGACCGTTCAAAGTTACGACAGCACTGGAAAAAAAGTGACTTACGACCGTTTTTCATACTTATGACCGTTGCGGTCTCCCTGTGGTCATGCGATCAAAATTTGGAAGTTGGCAACTGGCTCGTATTTATGACAGTTGCAATGTCCCTTATGCGACCTTCTGACAAGCAATGTCAACGGGGAAGCCAGATTCATTTTACAACCCGGTGACGACTATTATTATTATTATTATTATTATTATTATTATTATTATTATTATTATTATTATTTATATTTCTATGCCGCCCAACTCCCAAGGGACTCTGGGCAACTAACTTAACAACGGCAGCGATTCACTCAAACCACTGCGGCACGATCTGTCTCGCTTAGGAACAAACACTGGGGGCTCCGTTGCGGTCGTAAGTGAAGGACTACCCGTAATTTCGTAATTTTCACCTTTTCATTTTTGGAAATTTAATACAATTCTTTTAAAAAAAATAAACATATTTTTTTTTTAAAAAAAAAAATCTAAAATGTGCCCGATATACCTTCTGTCCCCCAGACACACACCCCCCGCTCCGCCCCTCTCATCCCATCTGGCTGATCTTCAAACCAAGCCGGCTCGTCGCCCATCCTGGCTTCAGCCCTTGGAGATCAGGTTCCTTGGCAGACTATTTCGGCCCTGGGAATGTGCGCCATCAGCTGCGGCTTGTGCAGAAAGACAAGCCCGGCTGAGTTTAGGGTCTGTTAAAGCCCCTCCCCAGAGACGGGGAAGGGGCTCCAAGGGTCTCAACCAAACTGCTGGCTGGGGAATTCTGGTAGTTGAAGTCCGGACCCCTTAAAAGTCTCCGAGGTTGGGGAAACAGAGTTCTCCACCCAACTAACCCATTCTGGACAGCCTTCAAACTCCCCAAATCTGTAACCTGACTTCAAGCCAACCCACGAGAGTCAAAATTAAAAATTGAATCCTTTGGAAAAAGCCCGTTTTGGAGGATGGCTGGGATTTTGGATTATTATTATTTTTTTTTGAGCTAGAAAAAAAAATATTGCGGAAAAAAAATTGAGAAAGAGAAA
>QLTV01000556.1:1531841-1542647 GCA_003457575.1 Thermophis baileyi
GGACGCAGCAACCGGGAGCTCCTGCGGAGACACTAACCGGCCGTCCCGGCTCCGGCAGCAGCCCCAGCCGGTGAGCCGTCCCCGCCCCCCGGCCCGCCCCTATAAGGAGGGGAGAAAGGAGAGGGGGCCGCCGCGAGGCTGCCCGCCGGCTCTCCCGCCGCCCAGTGGAGCCTCCCGGGTCAGGAGCAGTCTATCGTGGCTCGGCATGCCGAGCGGGGTGTGGCTGCTGCTCGGAGCAGGAGGTGCATCGGAGCTGCTCATCCACCTGTCGGCTGTCCCGTCCTCGTTCATTTATTCTGGGGTCTCGGGGTCTCCCCTCCCCACTTTGCAGCCCCTGACTCAACTGACATTGGTTGTTAGTCATGGGGGGCGGGGGGAAGCTGCTCTAAACCATGGTTATACCAGCCCCAGGGCTGGGCTATAATGCCCAAGCTTTACAGGTAGTCCTCGACTTACAACAGTTCGTTTAGTGACCGAAGTTACCACGGCACTGAAAAAAGGGGACTTTTTCACACTTATGGACGTTGCGCGATTGACATTCGGATGCCGGACAACTGACTCACATTTATGACCGTCCCAAGGTCATGTGATCTCCACAAGTCAACGGGGGAAGCCAGATTCACTTAACAACCGGGTGACTAATTTAACAACGGCAGCGATTCACTTAACAGAGGCGGCAAGAAAATGCGCGAAATGGGGGCAAAATTCACTGAACGCATTTCTCACTTAACGACATAACTTTGGGGCACAAACGTGGTCATAAGTTGAGGGCTACCTGTATTATGCTGCGACTCCGCTCTTTGCAAGCATCCATCACTTCCACCCCCACCTGTATGGCCGCTCCTTCTTCCTGGAATGGCGAAGGCTGGGGAATTCTGGGAGTTGGAGTCCACACATCTTAAGAGTGGCCAAGGTTGACAAAGGCAATACTGAAATCCATCTCAATAATAATAACAATAGAATAACAGAGTTGGAAGGGACCTTGTAGATCATCTAGTCCAACCCTCCACCCACCCAAGCAGGAGGCTGGGAGGGTTGCTCCATTGATTAGCTAGTTGATGGGATAACCAGGTGTCAGGCACCCAGGGGGTAAACCAGGGATTAGAGCAGAGGTCTCCAATCTTGGCAACTTTAAGACTTGTGGACTTCAACTCCCAGAATTCCTCAGCCAGCAAAGCAAAGCAAAGCAAAGCAAAGCTGGCTGAGGAATTCTGGGAGTTGAAGTCCACAAGTCTTAAAGTTGCCAAGGTTGGAGACCCCTGCATTAGAGGCATCAGCTTTTGGGGGAGAATTGGCCAGGGCACCTTCATTTTTCCAGACACCCAGTTTCCTCCCTGTCAAGCACGGACTTGCGTTCATGACCTACAAGTAATCCTCGACTTACGACCACAATGAGGCCACAATTTCTGGGGTTAAAAAGTGAAACATTTGTCAAGTGACTTTCGCCCCCATTGTACGACCTTTCTGGCCACGGTTGTGAAGTGAATCACTGCAGTTCTTAAATTAGCAACGGTTGTTCAGTGAATCCGGCTTCCCCCATGAGCTCTGCTCATCAGAAAGTCGCCAAAGGGGATCACGCAGCGGTGGGTTGCTCCCGGTTCGGCCTGGTTCTGTGAACTGGTAGCGGCGGGACGCTTCTGCGCATGCACGAGCGAACTGGTGGCAACGGGATTTAGAACCCACTACTGGGATCACGTGATCCCGCCCCCGGGACGCTGCAACCATCGTAACTACGAGTCAATTGCCAAGAGTCTGAATTTGGATGACCATGGGGATGCTCCTAAGTGTGAAATACAGTCATGGGTCACTTTTCCACCATCAAAATTCTTGCTGGGGAATTCTGGGAGTTGAAGTCCAGAAGGCCTTCAAGTTGCCAAGGTTGAACCCCGCTGGCTTAGAGCCCAGAGCGTACAGATATAAAAATATTCCTGTGGCAGCACCGGATACTTTTATCGGGAATCTGCCCGGTTTAATGCCTCTGACGGACCCGTAGGATTTGAAGCTGCTCAGTTAAACCGTGATAAAAACCTGAGGTGAATTTCTGCTCCACAAACTGTCCCTTTTTGTAAGAAACCCGGTGCTAAAAAAAAAAAAAGAATCCTTTTGGGAAAATTCACAAAGCAAAGCTATTAAAGCAGCAGGAACCTTTCCACAAAAGCCATAAAGTGGCCATTTGATTGCAAGGAGAACAGCCTCCCTTTGTAAACTATAAAAAGCAAACCTCGGCTTGACCGAAGTCCCTATTTTGGTTCAAGCTGTCACAAGTGGTTTTGAGGGCTGCTTTCCTGCTGATGTAAATGGGCTAAGAAAAATAAAAATCCGTGCTATTGTAAAATACTTTTCCAGCTAAAAAGGAGTCATTTTCCATTCTAAGGGCCCGTGGAGGTGCAGAGTTTCTGCAGTTTAGAATAGAATAGAGTAACAGAATTGGAAGGGACCTTGGAGGTCTTCTAGTACAACCCCCTCCTTAGGCAGGAAACCCTACACCACTTCAGTTTTGCAACTAATAGGTAGAGATCCTATCAGATCAGAGGCAGCCAGCCAGAGAGATTCCCAAAATATTTTCTATCATCGGATAATTCAAGAAAGGTTCTCCAAGGCAATAACAGAACGTTCCACCTTTGGAAAATTTTAAAGGAAAGCCAGACAACAATCCATCCTCATTTTTCCTTTAATATTTTGGCTGGTAAGAAAATATTTAAACCAGTGGTGTCCAACATTGGCCACTTTAAAACCTGTGGACTTCAACTCCTAGAATCCTGGGCAAAATTTAACCAAGAATGTCCAACCTCGGCCCCTTTAAGACCTGTGGACTTCAACTCCCAGAATTCCCCAGCCAGCATGGGGAATGCATGGCTGGCTAGGGAATTCTGGGAGTTGAAGTCCACAGGTCTTAAAGGGGCCGAGGTTGGAAACCCGATTAAATGTTTCTCACTTAAATCAGGAGTGCTAATTAAATAGAAACTTTTGTTGTTGTTTTTTAAAAAGCAAAACATTTATCTCAGGGAGGGAAAAAAAATCTGAAAGAAAGAATCACAGGGTCAACGCATCCCAGCTTTTTATAGACTCGGGATATTAAATTAATTCCCTTGGAGTGCGTTATATAGCACAATTCTGTTTGTTTCTTTACATTCCAGCTTCTAAATTCATTGTATACCAACGGGCTTGACTTCCTTTGACTCACTCGACTAGGAAGCAAGTTTCCCCTCTGAAAATTGCCCAGAATTCAATTGGAAGAAAAAAAAAAGAGGGCAAATCATTTAAAGGACTCAATTAATTAGCCAAAAGAAGACGCGGGCTTTTATATCACACAAAAGAAGGACGGAGGCTGCAAATTTAGCAACCCCTAGGAACAAATCAATTCGGCACGTCTGCAGGGATTTGCGATTTAGCAAAATGTATTTTATGCAATGTTTCTCACCTTGGAAATATTCCTTATTCTATTGGTGTATTTCCAGAGATGGGCCAAAGCAGATTACAGGTAATCCTCGATGTACAACAGTTCATTTAGTGACCGTTTGAAGTTACAATGGCGCTGAAAAAAATGACTTGGGACCATTTTTCACTACAGCGTCCCTGTGGTCACGTGATCAAAATTCGGAGGCTTGGCAACTGGCAGGTATTTATGACGGTTGCAGTGTCCTGCATGCAGGTGATCACCTTTTGCAAACTTCTGACGAGCAAAGTCAGTGGGGGAGCCAGATTCACTGAACTACAGTTGCTTAATTTAAGAACTGCAGTGATTCACTTAACAACTGTGGCCAGAAAGGTCGTAAAATGGGACAAAACTCCGAACAAATGTCTCGCTTAGCAACCATTTGGGCTCAATTACCGCCGTAAGTCGAGGACTACCTGTACTGTAAGTGAACAGTGCCTTGAAGATACCAGTTTTTATTATTTACACCCATTTTCAATGCATTTTTGGTGAGCTTGTTGCATCCTCCTCAGAGACAAGCTAGAATTGGGGACAGGCTACAAATCTCTCCAATAAAACAATTGAAACTTTAAAAGCACAAAACGGCCGTGTCATTTGCACACTCTTGAGGTCTGGGCATGAGCCCAGGGTGGAATGGCTGGGTTCACACACTCATGAGTGTGTACAATGTATAGTTGGTTGCTTTGTGGCTTTAGGAAATTGTGTGAGCCAGCTGATGATTTTAATTCAGCTTATGGGCATTCTGTGAAGATAGCAATTGGGTTATTTCAATAAAGCGGCTAAGCTACAGGCTAGAAACTGGATGGCTGGGAGTTCTAGTCCTGCCTTAGGCATGAAAGCGACTGGGTGACTCCGGGCCAATCACCAGGAGACTGTGAGTTCTAGCCCTGCCTTAGACATGAAAGCCAGCTGGGTGACTTGGGGCTAATCACCAGGAGATGGTGCGTTCTAGTCCCGTCTTAGGCATGAAAGCTGGCTGGGTGATTTTGGGCCAGTCCCTCAATCTCATCCCAACCCACCTCACAGGATTGTTGTGGGGAATCAGAAGAAGAAAGGGCTGTTAGATACGTTGAGTTACTTATAAAAAATAAGAAATGTGGGAGACAAATAGATAAAAAAACATTCATCCTGGAAGCAATCTTGATTGAAGTATCTATCCCAGAGATCTTCAAACTTGGCAACTTTAAGACTTGTGGACTTCAACTTGAAGTCCACAAGTCTTAAAGTTGCCAAGTTTGAGGACCCCTGGTTATCCATATCAATTACTTAACATTTCCTTCTTTAACATCACTTTGCTGCTGCATTTCGAAACTCTTTGTTGGAGTGGTTGTCTCAATCGACAGCATTAAAGAGAAGCCTAGCTAACGCGAATGTGACAATCACAGTTTTAAGTCTCATCAAACTTCAGTTTGACCTGCCTACGTCTACGTAACCTGGCTGGTTCTCCTGCGTTTCCAAACACCCCCAGCCTTAGAAAGGATTTGCACCAAGAAATTAATAAAACCAATGCGAAGAGGGTTGTAAAACTCCGGTTTAGGCTACAAGAGCGAGGTTCCTTTTATTAAACTCTCGCAGCCGGTTGTGTGTTTTGGAGTTCTTTGGGTGAGAAGTATGGCTGTGACATCTCTTAACAAAGATAAATGCAACCACGGGGCAATTAAAAAAAGAAACCTTCTCATTAAAAACAGCTTAAGGAGGAGGAGGTCAGGCCATGTGTGGCACTTCTTGCTTTTAATTATTTAGGATTGCCGAACACCCAGCGTGCGAGCAAGTAAACACACACACACACACACACACACACACACACACACACACAGAGAGAGAGAGAGAGAGAGAGAGAGAGAGAGAGAGAGAGAGAGAGCGAAGAAATTAAAAAGAAATAGAAGGCTACAATTGTTGGCAATCAGGAAGGCTCTTGGCGCCCCCTTGAGGGCATCTGTAAACATTGCACAATGTTCAAGACGTAACTCCCCAAAAATCAATGAAGAAACCTTTGACGTAGTCGTGAATTTTTATTGCTCTTCCAGCGATTCATAATTTTAGACAAAGGGGAAGCTATGAACTGCAAGGGGAAAGCAGTCGTAGCCAAACAGAAATTTCCAGGTTTTTCACGCCTTGCAGTCAAAAGCTTCATATTTTGGGGGCATAATAAAATTAATAACGAAGGCAGAGAAAAGTACCAAGAGTTACAGGGCGTGTGTGTGTGTGGGGGGGGGAACACATATCCAAACGGCAAGAAAACAGGGCTGTTATCCGTGTCAACCTTTTTACCTTGTTAAAGGGAAAAATTACAGGAGGGCTTCACGCACGCCGTCAGCCACCCACAGGATTTGAGCAGAAGCAAACCCTCTTTGGCCTGCCCCCCCCCACAGAGACACTTCTGCTCAAATTTAGACCCAACTAATGGCAAATCAAGTCCAATAGGTAAGCCCCAAACAGACATCAGTGGCTCCTACCGGTGTGGATGTTGGGGACGGTGGTGACAAGTCGGAGCATCTTAAATTAACCATAATCTACAACTCCCTTGCGGGGTTTTGGGGAGAACGACAGCTCTGGGGCATCCGGTGATCTTCCAACAGGAGGCTGGTCTGCTGGTCTGGCGGGTCCCCCGTGGGCCCGTATCCCTCTTTTCGGGCCCACAGCCCCACCAAAGAACTCCTGATGTGCTTGTGGGTGATGAAGATTTGCCGGCCGCAAGCCTTGAGCTGCTGCAGGGTCGTCTTAGAGGATCGCCCAGATTCCCCTCCCTTGGAGACCTCACCCTGCAAGGGAAGGCCACTCTCGTGGCTCACCGACCGTCCAAAACGGCGCCTGGTTTTGGGTTTGGGAGAGCTGATTTTGAGCTCTTCGTTTGACCAGAGTGGAGCCCGTTGGGAGTTGGGGGAGAACTGTCCTGCAGGAGTTTGGGAGACATGATTGGTGAAACCCCCACCAGACTCCAACGCTTCCGACCGAAATGGAAACAGCTTTGGAGAAAGATTGCAAGATTCGTCTCCTGAACAGCCAGCTCTGGGGCTCTCTGGTGGCGCCGCGCGCACCACGTGAAGGCTGAGTTGTTTCATGCCAGATACGACTTCTTTCATGCCAGGCTGAGCTGGCTCAGCTCGGCCAAGGTCCTCCTGCCTTCCTGGGCTAGTGGGAGCTTCATCTGGAGAGAAATCGGTTTCGTCTGTAGCATCCCTCAACGAGAGCTCTTCCGGCCAGCTCAGAGATCGCCGAAGAACTTTGTGGCGCATGGCGAGCGCGATGCCTTGCCTACTTGTCTCAGCCAGGGCCTCCATCTTTGCCAACAGCCCTCTCTTTCCAAGGGGGATCCCTGCATTCTGCTGAGAACTGAGCACCTCAAAATAGGGCCTTGGTTCTGCAGGTCTTCTGGATTTCACAACCTCCAAAGCCCTTGGGTTGAAGGAGACACGAGCACCTGCCTTTTCACCGGGTGAGCAGCTTGGAGACCCTTCAAACAAACCCAGAATAACAGCTGTTTTACAATGCTTCTCCCAACCACAGTTATGGAAGCTCTTCTTGGTAGCCCCTTCAAGAGGGTTCCAGCTCAACCAAGCATACCTCTTTGATCTTCCTGGACCTTGTAGGATTGCAGGCAGGCCCACTGCGGCAGGATCATGGAGAGGTCTCCTGCATCTTGCCTCCTCTTCTTCAGCGGGAACCATCCACTGGGGTCGGCTCCTTTGGCAGAGAGGGAGTGGGGTTGCTGGGATGAGGGCCGAAAAAAGGAACAACTTTGAATGAATCCAGTAGTACTTTCTCTAGTTTGGTCCACTCATCGTGAAAATTACTACTATTACTTCCGTGTCAGAAGCCCCAAAGTGCTTCCATGGTGAAAGGATCTGCCCGCAACTACACTATTGCCTGGGGGGGATGCGTAGTTGTGGGGGGGTCCTTTCATGTCCCTGTGAAGTTGCCCAGTGAAGTGGTACCCATTTATCTACTCATGATCGCCTGCTTTCGAACTGCTGGGTTGGCAGGAGCTGGAGCAAGTGACGGGAGCTCACCCCATCCGGTGGCAGCAACGGGTCTCTAACACGAGCCTGCTGATCATCAGCCCAGCATTTTAACCTCATGTACCTGTTCTGACCCAGCTCCCCAAACATGACAAACCCTCTGAAGTTAAATCAATGATTCCTTTATTAGGAGCGTCAGCAGCCCCGGCAAAAAGTTTATCTTTCACTGCAGGCTAACAAGTCTGTCCGGCAGGGAGATGAATAGTTGTCTGCTACATCTATTCATCTCTGCCCCCTGCCTTTTATCCCCAGAGCTAGGGTGGGGCTTCGCTAGCAGCAGTGGCTCTTCCGTCCCAAGGATTGGCCCATAGATTTCCACTGCTCTCCTCTCCTCTGCCTTCTGCGCATCCGCGCATCAGGCACTGTTCTGCCTTCTGCGCATCAGGCACTGGACCCAGCTGTTCCTCCTCTTCATCAGCCACCTCCAGACCTGGGGGCTGTTGACTCTCCATCTGAGGGCTGATGGATGGCCCAGGCTCCGCCTCTGTCTGTCTCTCTCTCTCTGCCAGCTCCATTCCCTCTTCCCCCTCGGAGCTCTCAGGTTGACTTGATGCTGACCCTGACTCCCACGCCTCCTCCTCCTCCTCTGATTTGGCTGCTGGAGGGGCCGGCGGCCAACAGGCCACAACAGTACCCTTCCACTTAAAAATGGTTGTCACCACCTGTCCAACTGAGGTGACATTTTAAACTCCCCCCCCCGGCCATTTTGGAGTACACCACTCTTGTTACCTACTGGTACTGATCCTGGGAATTTTAGTCCAGCAAAACCGTGGTAGCTCTACAGAAAAAAATACATACTAACCACCTGTGATTGCCAGCAACATCCTCAAGAGTTCTCACCTGGTCTTTGCTGTTGCGAGAGAAGATGCTCAGGGATTTGTGGCCTATTTGCTTCCTCTCAGTGAGGGAGGGTGAAAAGCTGTTGGAGGCAGGAGTAGTGGACTTCCTGGAAGAAAAGACAGGTGGGGGGTTTGGGGCAGAGGTGGGTTTCAGCAGGTTCTGACCAGTCCTGGAGAACCGGTAGCGGAAATTTTGAGTAGTTCGGAGAACCGGTAAATACCACCTCTGACTGGCCCCGCCCCCATCTATTCTCTGCCTCCCGAGTCCCAGCTGATTGGGAGAAAATGGGGATTTTGCAGTAACCTTCCCCTGCTACGCCCAAGCCATGCCCACCAAGCCACACCAAGCCACGCCCACCAAGCCACGCCCACAGAACCGGTAGTAAAAAAAATTGAATCCCACCACTGGTTTGGGGGGGGGTGAGGCTTGACACTTAACAACCATGTTACTAAGAAATAAAACAACATGTGCATCTAATTTGAAGGAGATCGTGCTATCTGGACCGTCCAGAACAGCTCAATTCCATCATGCCCAGCTAAAATAGGAATAAAGAAAGGCAAAACAAACAAACAAACAAAAAAACCCCGGTGCTTTGGATATTTCCTTCTCCCTCCCCTCCTTTCTTCCTTTCCTGCTGTGTATTTTTTTTTCTATATGGTGAGCCACGAAGGCATGAACTGTTTAGCATTTCTTACTAATATACTGTATATTAATATTCTAGGACCATGATGGCGAACCTATGGCACGCGCGGGCACGCGAGCCGTCGCCCAGCTCAGCTCCACTGTGTATGCGCGTGCGCCTCCCGCCGGCCAACTGATTTTTGGGTATCTGCCGCACATGCGTGGGGGGTGCATGCAGGAGATGCACGCGCCTGCGCAGGGGGTCGTGCGCATGCACAGAGGGCGGGAGGAGTGTAGGGGCAGCGCCCCCCTCCCCCCGTGGCCCATTTTGGTCCCAGGAGGCTGCAGGGAGGCCTGCTAGGCCCAAAACGGGGTGGGGGGTCGCACGCGCATACGTGGAGGATGGGGAGAGCATGGGGGTCACGTGCGCATGCGTGGGGGTGCAGGGGGAGCATGGGGGTCACACACGCATGTGCGGGAGGGGCAGGGGGAGCACGTGCGCATGTGCAGGCGGTGGGGCGCGCGGGGGGTGTCGTGCGTGCATTGCGCTGTCGCGCACATGCACGCTTTCGGCACGTGACGAGAAAAAGGTTAGCCATCACTGTTCTAGGACAATTTTCAGAGTGTAGAACAAAGCAGAGAGAAAAAATAAGCCAACAGAAAGACACAAATGTCTATGGAGATTCTCAATCATCCAGGTCATGGTTGTCCCCAAAGATGCTTTTCAAAAGGCCACTGGACTTTCCTTGGGTTTTTTTTCCCCTTGAAAATTTATTTGAAGTTCAGAACTGAAGAAGCTTCTTGGATGAGAAGCGAAACGTTTTCAAGGAAAAAAAAGAAACAGCCAAGAAAGTCCAGTGGTCTTTTGAAAAAGCACCTTTGGGAGAAAGGCACAAACTTGAAATGCACCTGGGGGGGGCTGCAAGGAGGGTGGGTGGGTCAGAACGATGGCTGACACCAGGTGATTGGCACCTGGCCTCCGAAATGCCAGAAATGCATCATGCTGCTAAAATGCGGATAATAATTGCAGCCAAGGCAGCTGGTTTGCAGCGGCAAGTCTCAATTTGAAAATCTGTATTTGCATACGTCAAGATAAGGGTCTTCCCGCTTTTGCAAAGCCAGGTAAATATTTTTAGGAAGAGTCTTACCCACCCACCTCCGAGGGCGTTTCCTGCTGCTGCTCTGTTTCCGTTGAACTTTCCCGGTTGGAGGTTCTGTGCCGCCTGTAAGAAAGAGCCGATGTAGGAAAGGCTTGGGGAACGCAAGAGGAAGAAGGCCAGCTTCGTAGAAGCGAGGAAAGTCGACCCCCGTGACCTCTTAGATTTAGTTTCACGCAAGCATTTTCACCTGGGTTTCTTGGCTTCCTCCTTGAGATGAAAATTGGAACCGACACCGAACAGCACCAGTTCGATTGGAGCAACACAAAAATCATCGGCTATGTACATATATTGTGCTGGCTTATCAAGGGTTTAGCCTAGAATTAAGAACTGTCTCTTTAAGACATAGCATTCTGGGGAATGTAGTCCATGCCATGTAGTCCATGGCATGTGATCATAACTGTGTACTCTTATTGGTCATTGAAGTATGCCTGGGGGGCAGGAGTAATTGAAGTACACTAGCCCAAAGGAAGTCACTTTCAAGCTAGCTACCGGGAAAGGATGCCTGAACAAGGAGATGGGAAGCGTTAATCCTTTTTTACAATATTCGTGATGGTTCCAGATTATGACTGTAGATTCAGAAGAACTTCTACATAACCGTGAGTGTTGTCAGAGGATGCCTGAAGAATAAAATATAATCTGATTGAATGTACCATTGCGTCTTGTTAAGCTGCCTGATGATAGCACAACCAATCTACGCTTGATTCGGAACAGTAAAAAAGGATGAATAGCA
>QLTV01000558.1:4454-20720 GCA_003457575.1 Thermophis baileyi
TCTATTAATTTATCAGATTCTATTTATATTCTCTTCTTTTTATCCACTCTAATTCCTATACCTGTTTTGACATATATTATCCAAAAAGTTCACATTAAAAAGTAGATGTTTTTATTTATATATCTATACAATGATCTTCTATTAATCTTCTATTTTACTATTTTCAACAAAATATGAGTATGTTAATTAGAAGGGTAGGGGGGAATCACGTTTTGTAAAAGAGTACAAGTATATAATATATGTAAGGTTAAATCATAGACAAAACACAATATTTTCTAAACATTAGGTAGCAGGAAGATAGGGAAAATCAAAGTATGAAGAAGGAATATGGAAGAAAGAAGAAAAAGAAAAAAAGGAATATTTAAATATCAATACCCATGAATACTGAATAGGTCCACAAATACTCAGTTTATATTTAATCTGTCCTGATTTCCACCGATTCTCCTTCGCTCTGCAGTTGGAACTCACTCCACCATTAAACTGCACAGTCATCCACCTTTAGCAGGCTTTGACCTGATTTCCGATCTTCTGCGTGTTACATTCAGCTAGTTCTCAAATAGATGAGAAGGTACTCTTTCCGATCCTCTACAAGGACTTTATTCTGCTCTCCTCATTTCGGGTTTTCACAAGTAAATCCCCTCTGTCTCCAACCTCCGCCGTCTCGATGTTGCTGTATTTTCCGGCTCGTTCTTCTTTTCGCCGCTAAGTTCCTTATAGAGCCTCCTTTTGTCCTTGTAGTTGGATCTCAGTACCGATTGTCATCAATATTATGAGAGTCTTCTTCCACTGATTAGATGTAGTCTGCTATGGTAATTGCTTCCTTGTCTTATGTGGCTCGCCGTGGCTTCAGGCCCGCCATGTCACAGAGACAAAGACGGACGCTTTCGTTTTCGGATAGAGAGGGTGCCCTTTGCCCAGCGGGCGAATGCCTTCGCCCCGCTGTCACCCAGGATGTCCCTCTTTCTCCACCAAGTCCTCCAGACCTTTTGTGCCTCGAAGGGTCTCCGATAACGAAAGAAAAGCAGCTTCAAAAGACGGAGATCGCCCTTCTACAGCTGCAGCGCCCCGCGTCACCACCGGAAGTCTGTATAAAATGTTTTATAGATGGCACATGTCACCAGAGAAATTGTCAAAAATGTTTAAAGATAAATCAGTAAAATGTTGGAAATGTCAGCAAATACCAGGTTCATATTATCACATGTGGTGAACATGTACAGAAGCGAGGAAATTTTGGATTAAGATACAGTCATGGTTAGGAAAAATGATGGAAAAGCCAGAATTAAAACCAGAAATTTTCTTACTAGGAATTGTACCAGAAAAATATAAAAAAGAGGATATATACTTGAAGATACATATTATAACAGCAGCTAGAATTGTATTTGCACAGAATTGGAAAGCAGGAAATATTCCTGGAGATGAGCAGATAGTAAAGAAGATTTTGGACTGCACTGAAATGAACAGATTAACATTAAAATTAAAAGATAAAGAGGATTCTTTGTATTACAAGACATGGGGGAAGTTTTATGGATGGTTAGAAACTGAATATAAATGAAGAACTTTGAGTAGGACTGAATGATGTATCCTAGATGTAAAACTTGAAAGAGATGAGGGGATAGGGAGGGAGGGGGGGAAAGAAAATCATAAATTTGAATTGTATTAATTGACAAACAGAGAAAGATAAAGAGTGTAGGAGAGAGGGTAGGAGAGGGTGTAGAGAGGAGTAGAGGAGAGAGGGATGGGAAGTAGTTTTGGAGGAGAAGGAGGAAAGGAAAAAGAAAGGGAAGGAAGGGCTGTAAGATAGGAAAGGGGGATGGTAAAGAAAGCAACCTTGAACAAAATAAAGAAATAAGATAAATATAAGATATATGTACAATGATTGTATAAAAGAATGAAATGTAAAAGGAGATGATAAATATGTCAAGTGTTTATATGGAATTGAAAATAAAAAATTTTAAAGAAAAAAAAGAAAGGATTACTAAAGTACTAATGTTGCTTCTTAATACCTGGTGTCCTAGAAACCAGCGGGGCTGCTATCAGGTCATTGTTCTCAAAAAAGAAATATTTCTGTTCGATATCCCACATTCTGAAGTTCCAGGGGTCTTTCACAGCTTCTTTATCTGGAAGACATGGCTATGAGTGAATAGAGATATTTAAAATGATGAAAATACATAAGATATTAACATAGAAAGCAGGTGTCAGTAGAAGAAAATGCAGGTAGTCCTTGACATACAACAGTTCGTTTGGTGACTGAAGTTACAACAGCACAGAAAAAAGTGGCTTATGACCGCTTTTCACACTTATGACCATTGCAGTATCCCCACACACATTTGATCAAAATATTAGACACTTGCAACTGACTCATATTTATGACGGTTGCAGTGTCCTGGGGTCATGTGATCACCTTTTGTGACCTTCTGACAAGCAAAGTCAATGGGGAAGCCAGATTCACTTAACAACCGTGTTACTAACTTAGCAACTTTAGTGATTCCCCTAACAACTGTGGCAAGAAAGGTCCTAAAATGGGGCAAAACTCACTTAAAAACTGTCTCACTTAGCAACATACATTTTGAGCTCAATTGTGGTCGTAAGTCGAGGTCTACCTTTATATAATTTAATGAGTTTTCCCCTTCCCGCTTCCGCATGTTCACCACTCTGCAGTTGTATAAAGGAGCCAGGAAAACCTGCTCTTCCTCCAGGCCTTTGATGAGAAGAGAGAGACCCCACATGTCATCATGCTTGCCATCCTTTATCTTTATTTTTTATGTTTGATTGAATTGAATGTACAGTAATTGATTGGATTGTTGTGAGCCACTCAGTCATTGGGATTCAGCAGCATGCAAGTTTAATAAATTATGGTTGGTCACACAATCAACCAGATGTTTAGGCTGGATTTGGCATTGTTGTTTACTTGTCAAGTTCTTTCCAAGGACCATTATTATTATTATGGTTAGTCGCATAGTCAGCCAGACGTTTAGACTGGGTTTGGCATTTTTATCTACCTGTCAAGTCCCTCCCAAGGAGCTGGGATAAGCAGGTGTTAAAGGTATTGTTGCAGGATATAACCTGTTCTAAGGAAAGCTGCCTTTTGCAATTGACTGGTGGTGATTTTGTCAATTCCGATGGCTTTTATTATGCACCACCTTGCAAACATTTTTCACATTCATGGCTCAAATCAAGGTTGCAAATTGCAAAGACACTGAATATAATTACAAATATGCATATTGCTATTTCCCTTGACCCATTTCGTTCAATTCTTGAGATGAGTCTAAATCTCTCCATTGTTAAGAAACTGCAATGTAGCAATTTATCAAGTTCCCAGTTCTAATATGTTCATCTTGCAATGAAACTGTGGACATGCACAGCCAAAGAAGGTTTTAGATTACAATCCTAAAGTAGCAACTCACCTTTAAATTCACGGAATAAATCTTTCAATTCCTCATCCACGGTTCTCTTCTGCAGTTCCATCTCAATAGTTACTGAGTAACTTACTCAAGCAATTACTGCTGTCTGTCTCTGTGATCACCTTTCAGGCGATTAGATGTCTCTTTTGCAGTTATAGTTACAATCCTAGAAGAAGCAATTGAAAGAGATTAGCATTACGTTCATAAGAAGAGAATTAGAGTCCACAATAATTCTAAGCAAAAAATGACAAGAGATCAAGCGCTTAGAAACCAGAGCCAAGAAGACTGTTTTTTAACAAGAGGATGAAGGCAATGCACTGCTTTATTGTTGTCCTAGGATTGTTTGGATTTGTATTTCTTACTATGGCTTTGCAGAATTTTTGCTGAAAGAGGAGTAGGGAAATAAAATACTTTACATAAAGAAGGAAAGGGAAAAGGGGAAGGGGAAGGGGAGGGGAGGGGGGGAAAGAGGAAAAAAGGGGGGAGGGAAAAAGAGGGAAAAGAAAAAAGAGCCTGACTTTAAAAAGCTACAGGACAAAAAAGCAGCTTAATATCTAGATTTGTGGACATGCCCAGAGTCAACTGAAATAGTCTTGCCTTCCATAAAACTAACTTCTGGCCTATCTAAATAACTTTATTCCAAGAGAAGGATTGAAAACGATTCTGCTAACTTAAGTTCCCCTTTTGTGTGGGTGGTGAATCCTCTCTCAGACCTTCCATCTAAATTAAACCCTCTGCATTTCCTATTAAAGTAGAGATTTAGACTGGGAAAAATTAGAGGACTCTTGATTTTCTGTCTCACAACCAAAATGATTGCATAAATGGAAGAGAGAAATCTGAACATTAAAAAAGAAAAAGGTAATAGGAAAGATAATGGGAACTAAAAAATAATAATACCTGAAGAGAGAGATCTGAACATTAAAAAAAAAGAAAGAAAAAGAAAGAAAGATAATAGGCACTAAAGAACATAGTATCTGAGCTGATTGAATGAGTCCTGTTCCACTCTGTGCTTTCTTTCCCTTTGGGTTTTGCCATGGTTTTGCGTAAGACAGCTTCCCAGTAGTTAAACTTCATTAATAAGTTGCAGTTTCAGAGTTAGGCACAGTGTAAACTTAGCAGGAAGTTTCCTTCCTATAAAATAAGAAGTTCAATGTACTTTCTGAAAACTTTTACTGTTTAACTTACCAGGGCTTTATATAAACAAATGTATATAAAGATAGGGCAATTTGCCATGGTGTGCTTGTAAACCTTGACTGCTTCCCTGAGATTCCTCAATGGATATGCCTCAAGTTATGATGTGTAGAACATGAGACTTCACACAATGACTACGTTATTGTAAAATTGCTATGATACACCAAATAAATTAAACTTGTTTACTCATCTACACTCATATACCATTACAAAAAAAAAATAAAAGCAATGCTATGAAACTCCTGGACAATTACATATTCATTGATTGATTAATTGATTGATTGATTATCCAACTTCATTTGGAGTTAGCTTCAAACAAAACTCAGCAGTAGAGTAGGCTAGTAGTAGTAGGTGATAGGGATATCAAGAGTATAACAGAATAACAGTGTTGGAAGGGACCTTGGAGGTCTTCTAGTCCAACCCCCAGCTCAGGGGGGAAACCCTATAGCATTTCAGACAAATGGCTGTCCAATCTCTTCTTAAAAGCCTCCAGTGTTGGAGCATTCACAACTTCCGGAGACAAGTTGTTTCACTGATTAATTGTTCTGTCAGGAAATTTCTCCTTAATTCTAGATTACTTCTCTCCTTGCTTAGTTTCCATCGATTGCTTTTTGTCCTGCGTTCAGGTGCTTTGCCGATTGGTTGATGCCCTCTTCGTTGTTGGATCTATAGTAGGTTGTGATCCCAATGAACTCTCCCCACCAACCCCTTTCAGGTTCTACTGGTATGAAATAAATAAAATGATGTAGGAGATGACCAGGCTGAACCTGAGGGAGGGGGGGTCAAACATGTTATCAGTCTTGAGTCTCTTCATGCTCACAAGAGATCTAAGTCCAGCTCATCTTGAATTCCGTTGACTCTTACGTGCCGCCAATTTGCTTTGACGGTTAGCAGTTCAGATCCTTGTAGAGAGCATTAGCTAACTGTTATGTATCCAACACAAGTGAAACATAGGTTTCACTCAGGTCCGCCATTACGGGGGGAAAATATTTGAATGTGATTGGCTAACAGTCTGACAGCTCCCTATAAAAGAGCTAGCTGTCAGACAGGACTTTTGCTGGGTTACTGAACTGTTATACAATAAAGAGCTGTTTGTTAGCAAGTTCCAGAGTGTCTAGCCTCTTCCATCCATGGATCTAACACTAACAATACAGGTAATCCCCTGGGTTACGAGTGTTCATTTAGTGCCCATTCAAAGTTATGAGATAAGTAAGTGCCCCCTAGTGTTTACGAGCAAGTCCTGAAATTGCACGGATCTAACACTGGCGACGAAGGTGGGATCCGGAAGAGAGTGACTCGACACCGTGGCATTCCAAGCGCAGCAGCATCGGCCAAACACCAGGTCAGCTTCTGTGACCTCGGCCACCATGATGACTGCCCATGCGCCATCTTGCTCATTCAACCCAGCCACGGAGCAGTGGGAGTCCTACATGGAGAGGTTTGAATGCTTCATAGAAGCCAAAGACCTCCCAGGGCTCTCGGACAACAGGAAAATGTCACTTTTCCTCAGCTACTGTGGTATAGACGTCTTTGACACAGCGAAAGCCCTCCTTCTCACCAACCGCCATGACAACCGTGCCCTGGCAGACCCTGTGGAGCACACTTCAGGCACACTACAGACCTGAAAAATCAAAGTTCGTCAAATGCTGGGAATTCCACAGCCGAGTACAAGGAGAAGGCGAAAGCATAAACCAATTCACAGCCGCCCTGAGGAAAGCCTCAGTGGGGTGTGAATTTAGAGAGCTGGAGGAGGCACTGTTAGAGCAACTCATAAGCGGAATCAGGGACTTGAGATTGCAAAGGTGGTTATTAGAGAAGCCGCATCTCACCCCGCAGACCGCACTAGATGAGGCCAGAGCTGCAGAGTCATCTAGCCAATCAGTGGCGGCGTTTCAAAAAAATGGCGCCAGCACAGCAAGTTGCTGCCAAGCTGTCACTGTACACCAGGAAAGCATGGAGCCGGAGGATGTGCCAGAAGACGAAGATGACATTTGCCACCTCCGAGCTGAGAAAGGCCGAAAAAACAACGAGGCTGACGGATGGTCAGCTCTATGTGCAGGTTGCAGGGGCCAACACCCGAGGGCGAATTGCAGATTCAAGGGAGCTATTTGCCAGCGCTGTGACTGAAAGGGTCACCTACCAAAGGTCTGCCGAGCTAGGCAACCCGCAATTTTTGAAACAAGGAAGACGACCAGTTATTCCGGCCGAAGGACTCCAACCTGGACGCCCAGATGGGATCGACCGGACAACCCAAAAGAAGCACATCAAATCATCGACATTGTCTAGCAAACCAGCAGCATGAGGACCAGAAAGATCCATGTGACAGTGTACATCAAAGGGTCACCGTGCGACATGGAGATCGATACTGGGTCGGCACTGACCATCATCTCCTGGGCAGCACTTGGACTGGTTCGAGGCCCTGGGCATGGGAATGACCGGGGTCAACGCCATTTGGGACGTCGACAGGCTGATCCACGAATTCACGGACGTTTTCAACAGTGGCCTGGGCAAGTATACGGGGACCCCTATTCCTTCTGCCTAGACCCAAAGGTTACCCCTATTCGCTTTAAGCCCTGGAGGCCGCCCCTAGCACTATGGCCAAAGATAAATAAGGAGCTGGACAAGCTCATAGGACAAGGAATACTAGAACCAGTGGACCACGCAAAGTGGGAAACCACAATCGTAACCCCCATTAAGACGGACGGCACCATCCACATCTGCGCAGATTACAAAGGCACAATAAACAAGGCATTGCAGCCGAGCGCCTATCCGGTGCCGATTGTGCAGCAATTGCTACACTCCCTGGGCAGAGGACAAATTTTTGCCAAACTTGACCTGGCTCAAGCCTACCAACAACTGCCAGTCGACGACGCCACCGCAGAAGCCCAAACCATTGTCACCCATAGGGGAGTCTTTAAATGCCGCCTCCTCCAATTCAGAGTTAGCATAGCTCCCGGGCTATTCCAGAGCATAATAGCAATAGCAATAGCACTTAGACTTATATACCGCTTTACAGTGCTTTACAGCACTCTCTAAGCGGTTCACAGAGTCAGCATATTGCCCCCAACAATCTGGGTCCTCATTTTACCCACCTCGGAAGGATGGAAGGCTGAGTCAACCTTGAGCCGGTGAGATTTGAACCGCTGAACTGCTGAACAGTCAGCTGAAGTAGCCTGCAGTACTGCACTCTAACCACTGCGCCACCTCGGCTCTAATGGAGCGGTTACTGCATGGCATCCCTGGGGTTGTACCCTACTTTGATGACATTCTGATATCGGCGGGTGCCAAGCCCGAGCTCCTGGACCGTTTAAGGGTCATTCTTGCCCATTTCCGGGAAGCCGGGCTCGGGGTCAAGAGAGAGAAATTGCAGTCCCGGAAGTCAAGTTCCTAGGCTACCGGGTTGATGGCTCGGGAATCCACCCCACTGAGAGCAAAGTTAAGGCTATCAAGGAGGCCCCCACACCTAGAAACAAAACGGAGCTCCAAGCCTTTCTGGGTCTCCTGAATTTTTACAGCATTTTTTGCCGCAGAAAGCGACGGTGGCAGAGCCGCTCCACCGGCTCGACAAGAAGGCCACTTGGCATTGGAGACAGCCTGAAGCCACCGCGTTCGCAGCTGTAAAGCGACTCCTATCCTCAGACAGCCTCCTGGTCCAGTACATGGACACCTGGCCCTTAATCCTGACCTGTGATGCCTCACCGTTTGGGGTCGGGGCTGTGCTCAGCCACCAGATGCCAAACAGAACCAAGGCGCCCATTGCCTTTTACTCCCGAACTCTGTCTTCTGCCGAATGGAACTACAGCCAGCTGGACAGAGAAGCGCTGGCTGCGGTTGCCGGAATCCATCGGTTCCATGAATACTTGTACGGCAGAGACTTCGAACTTATAACGGACCATAAACCCCTCTTGGGTTTACTGACTGGAGACCGCCCGACCCCGGCTGTATTGACGCCCAGAATGACTAGATGGACCATTTTCCTGGTGGCTTACAGCTACAAACTTTTGCACTGACCTGGGCAGTCCCTGGGCCATGCGGATGCCCTCAGCAGGTGCCCCCTGCCCGAACTGCTGGCCAACCCTGCCCCAGCTTCTTCGGTCCTGCTGATCGAGGACTTTACCACAGGCCCTATCACTGCGGCAGAAATCGCCAGATATTCCGCCAAAGATGCTACCCTGGCTCAAGTGCTGCAATGGGTCTGGAGGGGATGACCAGGGGGACCATTTAAAGGGGAGTTACAACCATTTGCTATGCGCCAACACGAATTGTCTGTGAATAAGGGGTGTTTGCTATGAGAAGACCAGGTCATGATACCCGGAAAACTAAGGAAAACTGTATTGGAAGTCTTGCATGAGGGGCACCCCGGGATAGTCTGAATGAAGACTCTGGCAAGGAGCTACGTCTGGTGGCCTAACATAGATAAGGAAATAGCCGAATGGGTAGCTGCTTGTGCCCCTTGCCAGGAATCCAGGGCCGCTCCCCCAGTGGCCCCAGTTAGGGAATGGGAAACCCCCAGGGCACCATGGGCAAGGATTCACATTGATTTTGTGGGACCAGTGAAAGGCCAAAATTTCCTAATTGTTGTGGATGCCTATTCTAAATGGCTGGAAGTCATCATGATGCCCTCAACCACGGCGGAGGCAGTCACCCGAGTATTGCAGCGCCTATTCACCACTCACAGCCTGCCGGATGTACTGGTCTCAGACAATGGGACCCAGTTCACCGCCACACAGTTTGAAATATTCCTAGCCGAACAGGGAATTAGACATGCCCTGGTCGTGCCGTTCCACCCAGCCAGCAACAGACAGGTCGAGAGGATGGTGCGATCAGCCAAGGAGGCCCTAGCCAGACTGGGCCCCAGGGACTGGCAGGCCAGGATTGACAAATTCCTAATGGTCCAACATATTACCCCCTGTGCCACCACAAATAGGAGCCCCGCAGAGCTACTAATGGACCGGCGACTCAGGTCACAATTAGACCGACTTCACCCAAATTACATAGCCCAAATGCCACCAGACTCAACCAGCAAAATTAGGAGTTTTAAAATAGGGGACAATGTATACACACACAATTACACTGAGGGGACCCTCTGGATACCTGGCAAGGTGATAGAAATAACCAGGCCCAAGTCTTACAAACTCGAGTTAGAGGATGGGAGGCTATGGCGTCGCCACATAGACCAACTACGTGGGCGAATCGATGCCCCCATCCTACGGCCACCAGAGTTAACTCAAGCCGAACAGCGCCCAGACACTAACTGCCTTGGCCAACCAAGCAAAGCATTAGCTAAAACTGTCTCAAACCCAGCCTTGCAGCAGTTACACGCACCTGAAGCACCAGAGATCCAGAGATCCAGCGAGGAACAACTGGAGAGGAGGTCCCAGGTCAGGCAGACACGCCCAGGGGCGACACCCAGGGTGACGCCCAGAAGTTTCCATTGGAACGACCGGAGACAACAATAATCCAGTCTGACCAGGCAAACTCCAAAGAACTGAGATGCGCAGGTCAAGTAGACCACGCCAACGCCCCGCCTACTTACGGGACTATGTACAACAAACAAACCTGATTGGCCATGGACTAAACCAAGTGGGGAGGGGTGTTATGTATCCAACACAAGTGAAGCATAGGCTTCACTCAGGTCCGCCATTACGGTGGGAAAATACTTGAATGTGATTGGCTAACAGTCTGACAGCTCCCTATAAAAGAGCTAGCTGTCAGACAGGACTTTTGCTGGGTTACTGAACTGTTATACAATAAAGAGCTGTTTGTTAGCAAGTTCCAGAGTGTCTAGCCTCTTCCATCCATGGATCTAACACTAACAATACAGGTAATCCCCTGGGTTACGAGTGTTCATTTAGTGCCCATTCAAAGTTATGAGATAAGTAAGTGCCCCCTAGTGTTTACGAGCAAGTCCTGAAATTACGAATGTTGCAGCACCATGGCAGTTGTTCGCCCTTACGAACAACTGCAGAGGTCTGCAAAATTCACCCATTTTCCCTTCCCCGCTCCCCACAATTCTCTCCCCCTCCCATCCTGTGTTTGCAGTGCCTTTCTCCTGCTGCCCCCCTCCTTTCTACCACCACTGGAACACTTTTCACTCGGAAGCCAGTGAAAAGCCATCCGCTTCGTTTTTAAGCACCCCTTTTGCAAGGAAATGAAGCTTCCAGCCTGCATCAGTTCTCTGTTCAGGTGAACAGTGTTTGGGTGCCTATGGGATGCTTAGAAATGGATCCATCTGCTCCATTTCCAAGCATCCCATAGGCGCCCAAACACTTTTTGCCCAGATGGAGAACTGATGCGGGCTGGAAGCTTCATTTCCTCAAAAAAGGGGTGCTTAAAAACGGAGTGGATGGCTTTTCACTTTTCTGGCTGAAAAGTGTTCCGGTGGTGGCAGAAAGGAGTTGGTGGGGAGGAGCAGGAGAAAGACACCGCAAACACTTTTCCCGCCCAGAATGAACGTTTCTGGGGTCAGTGATCTCGTGAGAGTTCAGGCACCCAGTCTCTGCAAAAGAGGATAGGTGCATGAACTCGTGCAATATTGCGGCACCCAGGAGCTTCAATCGACTCTCCTCCCCCTCAAAGGCACAGAAACCACGGCACAGAGGAGACAGATCTTGTAAGGTGAGTCTAGCACGCAGGAAGGGAGGGGGAAGCATGAGGTATCTTAGTGGGTTGGGGAGTCCTTGGGGGCCTGTTCCATCACTAGGCCCCCCATGGCCTTCCCCACCCTGAAATACCTCATGTGCACTTAACGAACCGTGCATGCGATTAGTGAATGCATGGGCGGAAAGCAGGGAGTGATCTCGTTCAAGGTACGAATCCTCAAGGTATGAATGGAATGGGCAGGCTCCATTGCATTCGTAACTCGAGGACTACCTGTAAACCTATATTCGTTTGAAATGCCTGGACTTCTGATTTCCCACACTGACAAGTTCATCTTAATAATGACCTTCACTGTTTTCTTTTTTAGTCAGAGGTCTACTTGAAACTAAGGACAGAACACCAGATACTTCTCCAGAAGAGGTTTTTTTTTAAAAAAAAATACTTTTTATTGAAAAGTTTAACAATACTAAAATAATATAAACTAAATATCATGGTTCCGAGTAATGCTCCCAACCAATTCAATTCTGATGCCTTGGCTTCCTCAAAAATCCTGTTTATTGGGTACATCATATTGGCACGGTCAGAGGTGAAACCAACACTGAATAATTCCCATGTTTTTGGTATAATTAAAGAATAGATACTGGCCACCCCCCTTGTGTCACAGGTCATGTTAGCCAACCAAGCAGGTGATGGACTTCTCAGCCCTCCCTCCTGCCGTTGCTAGGGCACGTTGATCTGGCCTTGGTTCTCAGGAGCCTTATTGTTGTTATGTCTGGCACATCGGAGGAAAACATTCTACATTCCATAAGTCCCCCCCCCAAGCATGGCAACTAAGAAATGAAGCAAGAAAATTATGGCTTCAGCTAGAGTCGTTTTGAGAGTTGACAGTCGGCTCCCCTTACATGGAAAAGAACGTCTGTAAGATATGAATCACAAACAGAAATTAAACTCCTTTCAGTTATTCCCCCTGCCGGCCCCCCATCTATTGACACTTTGGGTTTTTGAAGGTTCTTATCATGGAATTTCTTCACTAGCCGGTCTGCTCTCACGTTGGTGCCCTTAACCCAGGTGGCCTATCCTTTCCATTGCACTAAATATTGCAACTTCCCCTTGTGAAGCCGAGTCTAAAATCCGCTTTACTTCATAAACCTAACCCTAACCCCTTCCACCACTATGAGCTTTGGTGCCACTGAAGCTATCGGTCTCAGTTCAGAACTATCGGTTTTAACAAACTACTCTAGAACTGGGTGCACCTTCCCCAAAAGAAGGGGGAGTTTTAATTCCACGGTAACTGGATTACCTTTACGATGGGGAATGGTCCCAAAAAGTTAGGATCTAGTTTTTTGTAGGGCAGCTTTAGCCTTAAGTACTTTGTGGAGAGATAAACCTTCTCCCCCACCTGGAAGGGTCTCTGCGGGGCCCATTTCTTATCAGCCTGCTCTTTGTAGGCTTTTGTTGCTTTTGTCAGTGCTCACGCATTCTGTAATGAATCAACCCACTCCATTAGACTAATAGAAGAGGGAGGCTCCTGGGGGTATTCTGGCATGGGGGACGAAGTCTACCCCACTGACCACCTTGAAGGGAGTAAGCCCCGTGCTACTGTGCACTGCATTATTGTATGCCACTTCAGCAAAAGGCAGTAGTTCTGCCCAATTAGTCTGTGTCAGGGTTCCGATGGATGCCCTAATTAAATCATGAGCCTCGAGCCAAGCTTCAAAAGAAATCCAGTTATTTATTAGGAGCTTCATGTTGGCACGTTCCAAGTGAAGCCAACTCTGACCCCACATAATTTACGGCCCAGACTTGACCCTGTTTCCCGCCTGCCCCCAGGGTGTGTCATCAGTCACATCTGCCAACGGAGCAATTTCGCGGGTTGTAGAGATTACTCCCCTCCGGCCGCTGTGGGTAACCCTGGGAGACAGCCTTGAGAGAGATATGTCTGGAATGTGCTTTTGTTTTTGGCTGCCGAGCTGCTTCACCGTTTTCCCATCCCCCTTGCCTATGGCAACTCGAGAGCAGGCTAGGGATGCTTTGCGAGTTGACATTCGGCTCCCCTCACTTCCTGAAGGCGACCTGTGCAAAGTAAAAACAATTTGAGTACAAGTGTAGATTTTAGGGTTGCGATTCCCCCCCCCCAGGCTTGTTTGGGTTGTCTGCATGGAATTTTGCTATGAGGCGGTCAGCCTGGATGTTCCTACTCTTTACCCAAGATGCCTCTGATAAGGGGTAGCCCTTCCATTTGATTAAGTATTGGAGTTGTCTCTTGTGCCACCTTGAGTCGAGAATTCGCTGCATCTCATAATGGGTTTGGCCCCCTATGACCACGGGGTCCGGGGGCTCATGGGGTAGTGGCCTCAGGGTCAATCCAACCATGGGTTTTAAGAGGCTGCTATGGAATACCGGTGTATCTTCCCTAGCAGGTTGATGATCTTTACTATGGGGAATGGTCCCATAAACTTTGGCCCCAGTTTCTTGCTAGGGAGTTTTAACCTCAAGTATTTTGTGGAGAGGTAGACCTTCTCTCCCAGCTGGAATGGACGTTGTGGGGCTCGGTGTTTATCTGTCTGTTTCTTATAGGTTTGCGCCGCTTTAGCTAGCGCTTTCTTGAAATTCTCCCAGGTTGCTTTCAGCATTGACATCCAGTCTGTCAAGCTGACTGAGGAGGGGGGATCCCTTGGATATTCTGGCATTGGGACGAAGTCCAAGTCCACTACTTTGAATGGAGTTAGTCCCGTGCTACTGTGAACAGCATTATTGTACACGATCTCAGCGAAAGGCAGGAGGTCCGCCCAATTGAACTGCTGATAGTTCACGTAACACCTTAGGTACTGTTCTATCATGGCGTTCAGTCTCTCTGCCCCCCCCCCGAGCTAAGGCCCTGGGACTCCCTCCATAACTTAGCCATGAACTGGTCCCCTCTGGCTGAGATAATTCTCCGTGGTACTCCATGCAGGCGGTAGATGTGCTTCAGGAACAAGGATGAAGGCTTCTTCCGCTTGTTTCCAACTATTATGGTCCTGAGCAGTGGTGGGATTCAATTTTTTTAACAACCGGTTCTGTGGGCGTGGCTTATTTGGGGGTGTGGCTTGGTGGTCATGTGACTGGGTGGGCATGGCTAGCTGGTCATGTGACTGGGTGGGCGTGGCTACATGCATAGGGACTACTCAGAGGGCTGAAAAAAGTAAATTATGACCGGTCCTTGCACTTATGACCAGTCCTCGCAATTATGACCATCCTCACATTTATGCCCATTGCAGCATTCTTAACAACCATGTCACTCATTTCACAACTGCGGTGCTTCTCTTCACCACGGTGATAAGATAGGGCGCAAAACGTAAAATGTGAGGACAGTCGTAAGTGCAAGGACCAGTCAAAAATCACTTTTTCAGCCCTCTGAGTAGTCCCTATGTGCACCCGGTGTCGCCAGGTGGTCATGTGACTGGGTGGGCATGGCCAACTCAACATCACTCACGTCAAGGGGCGCTTCTCCTCGCCTGGCCTCTCGTGACCGTCGTAAGTGTGAAAAATGGTCATAAGTCACTTTTTTAGTACCATTGTAACTTTGAATGGTCACTAAATGAACTGTTGTAAGTCAAGGATTACCTGTACAAAAATACAAAAAGGATTACCTGTACAAAAATACAAAAAGCTTCTTTGCTTGCAAAAAGCTGCCCTAAATACCAATCATTAGATTAGAAATATCTGCAAGCTGGAGTTACAAATCAGGCAGGGTGCTAGAGCACCTTGAGGAATTAAAATAGTTAAAATGCAATGATAACTATCAGCAGCCAACTCTTGCTCATAAAGTGAAACCCTTTAGCAGAGAGGTCATTTAAGCTCTCCAGAAAGAGCACACCCAGGAGAAGCAATCCTTAGATCCATTTGCACCACTTAAAGATACCAGCTGGTCTTACTCGCCTCATAAGATATCCTAAAGAAATCCAGATTTAAAGAAAGATCACATGCCCCCCAGAAAGGCAGTAAAAAAATCAGTGCCAAGCTTGCCTCTTGCCTCTTGGAAGTACACCCCAAAAGGACAGTGCCAAGAACCACTAAAGCAGTGAAGGAAAAACCCCTCCCCAGATAGAAAAAGCACTTGAGATAAGCCTAACTAAAATGAAGCAAAGGAACAAACACAGTAGCTGCTGCTTGTTAAACCGATTACCAGAACAAATAGACACAGGAACTAGCCAGATTTCTGAAGCTGCTTCTTTTCAGGAACAGAGATTAACATTTTTCCTTCCAAACAAAGCTGAATAGGGAAAATTATCCCATCAATAAACACAGGATTAAACATCACCAAGCACAGAATTAAACTTCACCAAAAACCAGTTTTAGACCAAAAGTCAGAAAGAGTATGTAAACTCACGTTTGAATGTCAATCTTTCTAGCTAGCCAAGAAGCCTTGCTAAATGTCACTCATTTTGGTTCCTTGTCATTAAAAGCTTCTAAATTTTTATTTTTGTTTCAAACAATTCCAATAAAATTAAACAAAAGTTTTTTTGAAGAATTAAATAAAATAACTTTAAAATTTATTTGGCAAGGAAAAAAGGCCAGAATTAAATGCAAGCTGTTACAGGATGCTAGGTTGAGAGGAGGAATGGGTCTCCCGGATTGGGAATTATATTATCAAGCCGCCTCATTGACATGGATAAAAGAATGGGTAATGTTAAAGAATAAAAGGATTCTAACGATTGAAGGCCACGACTTGCAACGAGGATGGCATGCGTTTCTCTGGGAAAGAAGAACGAAAGTACACAATTATTTTAAGAGACACCAAATAAGGGATGCACTAATAAAAAAAAAAAAAAAAGTCAAGCAAAAATTTTATATAAAGATGCCAAGATGGACTTCAGCGATGGAAGCAGTGATTTACCCAAATTTGATTAATTTAGATAAAATAGTCACATATGAAGAATTATTAGATAAACAAGGAAGATTAAAATCAAATCAAGAGCTACAAAGTCAAGGAATTAAAATAGATTGGTGGCCCTATTTACAAATTCAAACTAAATATAAAACGGATTTAGAACAAGTTGGCTTCCAAGATGAAAAACAAGAAAATGAGAAGATA